>SNQJ01S0062258.1:5908-44933 GCA_010110895.2 Picea sitchensis
TAGGGAAAGTACCCATAAGGCTAGAATCTTTCAATAAGCCAACACCAATGCTTTCATACGTAACTGGATGGTCTCCCAAAAAAGGAATTTTGTTGGTGGCAGGGATGCGAGCGTCAGGTGTACAGAAATCAAGTTGATCGATGGTGACAATTTTTCCTTGATGGGGGAATTGTACACACTGAAACACCAATGAGGCAACGACAGTCGTAGCGTAGAACCAACTTCTTTTGAGTAATAGGTTGTAGTCAAGGGGAGCATCGACCACTTCGACGTCAACGGTAACAGTTTTGCTGCCCAACTGAACAGCTAAGGATTGTAAAAATCCGTGAGGATGAAAACCTCGTCCACCGAAAGTGCGTAACATCGTAGCGGATTTGTTAAGGGCAAGCGATTTTAAGCCTTTCCAACAAGCTAAGGACATGACACAAGTAGAGGCTCCCTCATCCAGAATAGTTCGGTGGATTTGTTGATTGTGCACAACAACAACGATTTGGAAGGCTAGCTGGTGGGAGAGTCGCGGTTGATGATCATCCAGATTAAACGTGAGGTTGTTTGATGACTCGGGATCAAAAGCGTCGATAGCAGCTAAGAGTGTTCTATGTTGGTTGGGACAGTGTTGTAGAACTTCCAAGGCGGACATAGCGCACGGTGCTTGGGCCAAATCTTCTACAATATTGTAATTTTGGGCAACCCGTGAATTAGGATTAAAAGTAGATTTCTGGATGGTACTCTTAGGAGGGTGTAAGATAGAGTCAAAAGAAGGTTTTTCAATCTGAAGTGGCCCGGATGGAGTGCTAACAGACGCAGGGTTAACAGAGGATGGTAACGGGTCTGGTGGAGGACCGTTAACAATCTTCGGTTTATCAGGTTTAACTAGCGTGTCGTATGTCGCAAAGCAAGTGGTTAGATTAACCCCGTTAAACATGTAAATGTGGGCACTTGTCAAGGCCTCATCATGGGGTTGGTTGGAACTACCCCCCGACGTGGGGGTTTGGGCAACCAAATATTGTTGTTGTGGAAAAGGTTGAGTGAGCACAGCGGGTTGTGAATTTCCCTTGAAAATTTTGTCCACTTCATTGTGATGTGGACAGTCTCGGGTGTAGTGATCGTCACCACAGATGAGACATGGGAATTTTGGTTTTCGTTGTGGTTGTTTTCTGGTAGCAGGGGTTTGTGGTTGAGTTTTGGGTTGTTCGTTGTTATTTTTTTTCTTCAGTTTGTTTCTCGCTTTCTTCTTTCCCCCAAGTTGTTGTGAAGGGGTTGATTGGACCGCATTCACATCAGAGACCTGATTTTGAGGGGGGGTGGAAGAGGGTGCAGTCGAGCTGGGAGCAGTCGTCGAAGTAGGTCGTTGAATTGTTCCAGCCGACTGGGTAGCAGATTAGGTTTTGACGGAGCCAATAACTCCATCCACATGGGAATCAGACGATGGTTTGGATGGATCATTAGTGGCACGGGTAGCATTCGGTATCAACTCTTACAGAGTACCGGATTGTGAATAGACTAAGTCTAAGTACTGAGCTCAGGCAATGGCTTCTTCCTCGGTGACCACACCACCCATGGCAACATCACGAGCGATCTGGGGTAACAATGATTTAGTGAACCATTCCGCTAACAATTGGTCGGGAATGACCTCTTTGATTAGCCTTCGTCGTCATCTCCATTCATGAATATGATCGGAGATATGTACGGACATTGTCTGACGAAGGAAGGTTAATAGTTCGGTACCCGTATCATATCGAATGGGCAGTTGGAAGTGTGTGAGGAAGGACATGGCGAGGGAGTTGAAATCATGAAAAGATGCGCGTGGTAATTCAATATACCATTGCGCTGCGGAACCTGTAAGTGTTCATTGGAAAAGACGCAAACGAATAGAATCGTCCATGAGGGAGTTGGATGAACACCACAAATGGAAAGTCATCACGTGGTTTTTTGGGTCTTCTCCAGACTTTCCGTCAAATTTTGGGATGTCGAAAGGGAGTTTAGCTGGGATAGCTGGCCAAACCGGAGAATGATAAATAGGATCATTCGTTAACTGAGACAAGTCTGGAAGATCTAGGGTAGCTAGAAAAGGTAGTTGTCGGTTAATCTGCGGGTAATTCTGGTGTAGCATGGGGACACCAGTGGGGCCAATCACTGGGTTATGTGGATAATTGTAACTAGTGGGCCCTCTTGTGTGAGGTTGGTTTTGACCAAGGTACATAGGATTTGAGGTGTTTTGAGAAGCATGTGTGAGCAGACGATAATCGGATGGGTTTTGAGGATTGTAGGTTGGGTTTGGCACTTTTCCATAAGGACGTTGTTGTGGAGTCTGAGGATTATGTCCTGCCGGGAACTGTCGGTTTCCTTGAAAAAGGACGTTCCACAGATTAGGTGCGGCAGGCACATTTTGTCCGTGTGGTTGTTGGTAGACTCTGGATTGAGGTTTCCCCCCAGCATGAGGGTGCCCCCCTAATGGAATTTGTCCTCCGGTGGGAGGGTGCCCCCCGACTTGAGGTAGAGTTCCCAGAATTTGAGAGCCAGACGTAAATGACTGACCAGTACCGCCGAGCGGATTAAGACCACCAAGACCGATCCCTCTGGGCTGTTGGATAGGTTTGGAACTTCCCGGCATAACTTGAGTAGTAGTAGTTTGGGTAGTAGTGGCAGTGGAAGCATTCAGTGCCCTGAACCCAAAAGGAAGTGTAGGTCTTGGTGTTATAGGTGTGCCAATCGCAGCTTGGTTGATCACCGCATTACCGGCAAGAATAGTCGGAATGTGAGGGACCATTGTAGAATGGGTCGTCTGGAGGGGAAGAGTAGACCTTGGACCAACAGACGGTATGTTCGTACCAACGGGTGGTGTGGTTGTAAAGGTGGTGGTACTGGTAAAATGGTTTAGGGGTATGGTGTAGGAGATGGGTGCATCAGCACCTTCCCCTGTTCCATAAAGATCTCGCACCAAGCGTGGTGGACTTCGAACAATGTCTGCGGTCCAAAAGGGGTCATTGGCTAGAGGGTTTTGATGAGACCCAGTCGGAATGTCAGAAGGGTTGACGACGACAAATTCACCAACAGAATTCAGTTGGAGGATACGTCGTTCATATCCCTCCGGAATGCGGTAAGCTTCCGGAGATTCTGAGACAATCTGAAAATTCTCCAAAGGAGTGGGAACTTCTTCCTAGGGAGTTGTAGTGTTTTGAACCTCGCTCTGTTGAGGAGATTGCTCCGTAGAATGAGGGGGTAAAGGGGTGTTTCCTTCCATATCTTCTGGAGGAAGTCCCTATAGCCTCCGCGAACGGCGTGGAGGGTCGATGTTGACGAAAAAGAGTCGGCGAAAGAGATCTATGGCCAACTACCGAAAAGAAACAGCATACGCTAATATAAATCTAAGAATCAAAACTAAGCAAACAGGACCTTCTTTTGATGACCGTACTAGTTGGTGATGAAATCCAACGTCGCATGATCAAGTCCAGAAGGGGCGGGGATAGGGTGGAACATTTACAATGGTGACCTGCTTAATGGGCTTACGCCTTGGTGCAAGCTTCCACGCAGTAATTGTGGATTTACCCTTCAAGGAGCCCGAGTGAGTTTGACCAATGTCTGTTCCAGGTACGGTGAGACTTCCCGTCACCGTCACCTCGTGTAAGACCCTAAAGATTATGGCCACTAAGGTTACCAATTCGCAGTCAACCCCTAGGCGGGAACAGTCGACAGTCCGATCCGAACGTACGGGAAGGGTATCGAGCCCGAAATCAACTAAAAGGCTTCCACACAGTAATTGTGGATTTACCTTGAAGCGATCCCCATAATACGATCTGACCACCACAATCAATTAAACCACAGAGGGTTAGTCCCCGTAGCTCACCCGAATGCGACCTCGTGCATAACCCCTGTGTGAGAGGGGGATCCCAGGCAGACTTATACAATGATTGGATTTGACTCTCCCTAACTCAAGATGCTAGTGTTTGTTTTGGAAACTTTGGAGAGTTATGCTCACAACCTAATCCAAAGTACTAAGTCTAGTCTACTGTTGGTGGAGGATCCTAGAAAAGAAAAAGTTCCAAATAATTTTTAATCAGCGTTGATTTTATGTCTGTTCTTTACGCAAAAATGGGTGGATGGAAGTGAAACGAATGGAATTATGACTCAGTCCCAAAAATGCATCAAAAATGATAAGCATTCATTTCTTTTAGATGAACATCTATCTAAGGGAGAGAAAGAGAGTTCTTTTCACTAACAAGCACTAATAAGGAGTGTCCTCAAACAAGTTTTCTCCAATCAAATCCTGATTAGATGCTAAACTTTTGAGATGCCTTCTAACATGCACAATCAATCATGAAGATGTTTTTTATTGTTTGCATATGAATAATGATCAATTCAATACAATGCTCGTCTTGCTAATTATCGTTTTGTATGAATGAAAATCAAACTAGCACAAGCAAAAGTCATACAAACAATACACCCTTTTGTTGCAATCAAAATGAAAAGCGAAAGAAAAGAATCAATCAAAGAAAAAACAAACTTCAAACCCAAAAAGAAAAAGTTGAAGAACAATGATCTTGACTAAAATCAAGATGAAGAGATCTGTAGGCCTTTGATGACCTTCACCAGGGTTTTTACTCAGTTAAACAGAGAGAAAGACAATGCATGGGTTTTGGACTCCAATCAACAGAAAAACTCAATAACAAAAGTGAAGAAGGCTACAGAATCCAAATAGTAAGATGTTCGTTCTTCAAAAATACAGATGTCAAGGCTGGAAGAGAAGAAGCATTGACTCACAAGGTTACCCAGCAAGAGAGACACAGAGGCAAAACCCAGAAAAAGCAATTCTGGGAGGTTTATTGGCCAAAGGAGGGTTGGCACTCTGTTGCCAAAGGCAAGGAGCGTTATAGTGCTATGTGCAAAGCTATTAGGGAGCGTTGGCACTCTGTTAACACAGGGACAGGGGCGCCAGGTTCAAAAACTCCCAGAAATGTCAAAAAATTCAAAAAATTGCAATTCAATTTCAACAATTGAGCTGAGTATGATGGGGTAGGGAGCCAATCAACTCATGATACCAATCAAAAGAGGAGTGAACTAGGTCTGAAACAAACAAGGTGTAGAACTAGGTCAATGAGGATAAATCAAAACAAGAAGTTTCAATTTGAGGCTATCTCCCCAGTGGAGTCGCCAGTTTCTGTTGTAGGAAAATCTTCCTGCGGACAGGTAGATTGCCTCAAAGAGCTTGACCCTAACTCTAAGACAGAAAATGCTTAATGTGGAAACTGACTTCCTTTCAAATCTATACAAACTAACACATGAGAAGGAAGGAGAATAGAAATACCTATTTATCGGCGTTTGTCCCTGCACGCTCCGAGTTGAGCTCCGATCCTTTGCTCCTCACTGAGTCCTGTAGACAAACAAGATATGACCACTTCCTAATCTATTGATATTAGCTTGAAAACATATCTATCTATCAATGATAAGTTTATGTAACATTAGACACAAACTAGAAAGAAACAGGCCAAGCATGTCATATTAATGAGAATAACGACAGCAGTACTTACAATAGTAGATGCGAATGCGACAACTTCGTCAAGTCCCCTTCGTCTAACCCTTGCCTGAAAGATCCACAACCTAGATAACAGCAGCTTCACTGATCACTCTCCTTTGGCTGACTGTGTCTTTCCTATGAGATCATAGGTTTCATGCTAGCAATTCTTCCCCCTTTCCACCATCTTAGAGCCCGCTTATATAGGTTAACAGGAGCTTAACCTCTTGAGTTATCTTTAGAACAAGTTGGGGAACTTCCTCCTTAGATCAAGGATATCTTGATGAAACCAAGAATTCGAATGCAACTTCCTCCTAATCTTGAAATATCCTCCCCTTATTCTCCTCAACGGGCCAACTACTGCCTCAGATTAGGCAACACTCCTTCAAAAGGGGCATCAGAGCGCTGTAGCGCTCCCTGAGAAGCTTGAGGGGAGCGCCAACACCCTAAAGGTGGGTAGCGCTCCTGCAGAGGGGGCAGGGGAGTGTTATAACGCTCCCTGAAGCCTTATAGGGGAGCGTCAGCGCTTCCTAGGCTGATGTAAGGGAGCGCTCACCCCTAAAACCTTTGATCAGAAGCTCTCTTCAGGTGTTAAGAGTTCCTTGACTTCAGTTAACCAGTTCTCCTTCTCCAAACCCAGTGTATGAGATGTTTTAAGTGCCTCCGTAGTGTCGTCGTCAAGGCAGTATGCTTGAACATCACTTACGACACTTATGAACAACTTGTGACACTTGCGAAAATTATAAGGAAGATGCAACACTTACGACAATTGAGAGGAATATGCGACACTTATCCAGTTGAGTAAATTTGATGTGTAACAATAGGCATGACACTTAAGTGTGACATTTTGGTATGTAACAGATGTCCCCTAAAGAGTGTGGTCAAAAGAGAAATTGATGGCCGAAATACTTTACAAAACATGTGCGCCAAGGGGTGTTGGAATAGGAGAGCCTAGCAGAAGCTACAAACAAACATCAAACATTATATGTATATATTTATCATCCCCGAGGCAGGTATACCTATGCTCAGAGTAAACTAACTCAAAGCATGGTTGTCGACCAATATACTGCGGATCCATGAAAGTACTGACTAAGTATATGGCCACCGAAGATATGATGTGGATCCATACCTCCATGAATTAATCAGGTCATAGCCACGAAAAAGTACACTGTGGATCTATAATACAATAACAACATAGCCACAAACCGATAGAAAGTGGATCTATGTGACAGTGTACATCAGTAAGATTATTCTCCATCACAACATAGGTTAGGCACATAACACTGGTAAGCACCTAAAAGAGTTCTCAAGGTATTCATCCCGATCCCAAACCAGTACGATTCTGACCATATGAATACATGTGTTGACGTTGAACATGGTAGAAACAACTTGATTATCGATCGTTAATGTAAATCATTAACAAGTGCGAGGGAAATCCCCGGTGATGTCAATGAATCCCAAGCTACCCCAGTACAATCTGACGAATGTGAATCGATGAGTTGAAGTCAAACATTCGACAGAATCTTTCGATCAAGGGTCAATGATGTAAACCCACTGCTGAAAGAGAGGAAACCTGCCATTGAGGAATGCAGGCTCCAAGGCACTAACTGGTTTCTATGTCTAATTCATGGATAATGTGTTGAAGTCGACAGGAATAGACTCGTTGAAGGAGGGCCATGATGTATCACCCATCATTGACACGAAACTAATTAGGATAGTGTTTTGAGGTGATAGAGAAAATGTGGACAGACTAGCATGGGTATGAAAAATGGATAATACTACAGAGGTTGAGTGAAACTGAGACTTCCCCTGAACATTGTGCGACATGACAAGAGACTTGGTAGCATTGACTCGATGAGGCATAGATCCAAGTATAATGTGACGATAACCAAACGGTCTCTTCGAAGGAGTCGAAAGAGTATGACCACACATAGAAATGGTATGAATCATAGACAAGCAGATTACCCAATTGTAAGCAAAATGCAGACATGTTCCATATTCAAGGGTGACTAAGAATAACTACCATAATTTTTCAAAAGCTTGACCCACTTCCCAAATTTTTCCCCCATCCAGATAGATGACTACCTCTTTATTTTTCAACAAGCTTCAGGGGGGTAACAAATGCTCAATATAACTCACCTTGGGTAGGTTCTTCTTCACATGCTTAACGAACTTGAAGAAGTAAGGGTTTGATCCCAAATGGGTCCTTCAATGAATAATTTTACGATCCCAGAGAAGGTAAACTCGGTGGTTTTTCATGTTTAAGGAGTTTGAAAATAACTTAAATGAAACTCCAAATTTGACTTTTTCGTAAGTTTAGTCTCCCAAGCCCGAAACAATGTAAAATAATACAAGGGAGAACTCTTCTAGTTGAGATTGACTAGAGTATTCATTTTTCGTAATTACTCTTACGAGGTCAAAAAAGGGGTAAACTACCACTCAAAAGATGCCCTTTCAAACCTTTTAACGAGTGTGAAAGGAAACAACCTCACTCGGCAATATTTTCATGTTTAGGGTGTTTGAAAAGAGATTAATGGAAACTACGAAGAGTTCCTTTTTCATATAGCTTTGAAAAGTCTAAAAAAGTGATAAAAGTATACTCAATAACCTATTCTCATGTATTTACGAGCACAAGAAAGAACAAAGACTGAGCTCAGTTTCTTCCCAAAGTAATGTCCAAAGGTTGGTGCTTTTCCCCTAGTGGGAAAAGATAGCGACTTAACTCCAACATGATGTCCAGTAGCTGGAGACAGGCCCCCCAAGCTTCATTTCGTTTTCCAACTCTTATGTTGTCACCAGTTTTTGTACCCGACTAAACTCTCAGTTACTAATAGGTAAATGTTCACGAGAGGAAGAAAGAGGATTAACTGATATAGGCGGATGAAAGGAAGGTTCAGTTATGAGATCTAGTGAAATACTCAACTCAACATTTACGATATCTAGCAAAAGACTTGACTCAATAGAAGGGGGGTCTATTTCATTTTTTAACGAGCTTGACGCAGAAAATGAACCATGCTCAAAGTAGGTTTCATTTTTATATAGGATTGAAACTAGAAAAACTATGCTTGGGATAGGTTTCATTTTTACACAATCTTGAAACTAGAAAAACTATGCTTCGGATAGGTTTGATTTTTACACAAGCTTGAAACAGAGAAAAAATATGATTGTCGGTACTTGTTTCAATTTTTAATGAGCTTGACATAGAAATGGGAACTTTGCTCGTGTTTGGTTTCATTTTTTAACGAGCTTGAAACAAGAAACTAAACCCTGCTCAGGGTTAGTTTCATTTTTTAACGATCTTGAAACCAAAAAATAAACTTTGCTAAAGGCTGGTTTCATTTTTTAACAAGCTTCAAACTAGAAAATAAACTATGTTCAAAGCTGGTTTCATTTTTTAATGAGCTTGAAACCATAAAATAATTCTCCTCAACGTTGGTTTCATTTTTTAACGAGCTTGAAATCATAAAATAAACTTTGCTCAAGGCTCTTTGTTTCATTTTTTTGACGATCTTGACACATAAACGAGAACTATGCTCATGGTTGGTTTCTTTTTTTAATGAGCTTGAAACCATAAAATAAACCCTACTCAGGGTTGGTTTCATTTTTTAACGATCTTGAAACCAAAAAATAAACTTTTCTCAAAGCTAGTTGCATGTTTTAATGAGCTTGAAACTAGAGAATAAACTATGCTCAACACTCTCTACCATGGCTTCCAAAAGGTCTTCATCGGACGGAAGAACAACACTCTATAAGGAATACATGGTAAGGGACTCACCTGGATCAATAGGAAGAAGAATAGAATGCAAGGTCCCTAACGAGGTAGGTACCATGTCAACTATCAAATTTAAATCCAAAGAAGATGAGCATACAATGGGAGGCTCCTTCTCATCATCAGTTGAAAGCATGGGACATTTTGCCACATAATTAACATGTGGCAGGGTGGACACCGAATGCATATAAAGAACGTTCGGGGAAGTCATATGGTTGGTCGTCATATGAGGTCAAACAAATGAAAGTTGGTCAATGGTCACAATGTTTCCATTACGAGGGAAAGATATCACTAAAAAAAGTGTGGACACAATATCTTTCATAACATAAACATAGTCTCGTCGGAGGAGTAAATTAAAATCCAAGGGACCTTGGACTACCATCACGTCAATATAGACAATTTTCCCTCCTAAGGTAACTGGTAACTGAGGAAGGATCCATAAAGGTTCACTAGCTCTTTTGTTAAAAGCCGACAGATTCTTAGTAGCGAGCACAAGTTGAGGGGAACCTAGAGCTTGCCAAGTGTTTGAGGATAAAAGGCTAACAAAAATGCCTTCGTCTATAATAGAGTAACATATGTTTATATCGCAAACTTGCACAATTATTTGGAGAGGCAAGTAGGAAGGAAGGCGAGGTGTCGTCGGTCTATTCCAATCAATGGAAATTACCTCATTACTTGGAGGGGGTTCTGTTAAAATGGGTGAAATACCCCCTTGCCTGAAAGTATCTGAAGAGACAAGAAAAACCTTAGCAGTGCCTACTTCACTCTTCAAGGTAAGAGTGGGATCGACCGATGATGGAATCAAGTCAACCACTTTATCAACCAATGGTTGGTCAATAGAAAGCTTAAGGTAACTAGTTGGAAGTTGTTGTTGGGAAACAACAATCTATTAACGAGGGCAAAGGTAAGTTTAATGACTTCCTTCACATAACCTATAAGGAAACTCCACTCTACCTTTCTTACTTCCAACCTTACTATCACTAGTTGATGGGTTGTCACCAGCATGACTGGAGGCAGTTGGCAACACGGGTTGTTGGGAACCCGTATGCCACACTTATAATATCTTGGGAATATCAAGGCAATCCTTAAGAAGGTGGTCACCCGTACAAAGCCTGCAAGGGAATTTGGGCTTACGAGTTGTCTGGGTAGGCTTGTCGATATCATCAACACTCCCAATACGATTAACGGTAACTGGTTGATTGCCTCCAACATGACCTGCAGTGGTTGGAAGCTTGGCCCCTTGATTATTTTTCTTCTTATTAATCTTCCTTTTCTTCTTCTTATCCACTTGTTTGCTAGCTCCAAATCTTTCACTAGGTGAAGAAGAAGAAAGCAAAGAAGACCCAACGGAAGAAGAAGGCAAAGGGTCAACATGAGGTTGATTTTCTTGAGATGGAGGGATTGCATTCGAAACACCAGGCACATTCGGGATCACCGGAGTGTAAAATAACCATACAAATAACCATATAGTGAATCTATGAAGACTTAAAGTATCAATGTAAGGAGGACCAGCGTTTCCAAACGAAGGAAAAACAAAAGGTTCCCCTTGAAAAGGGGTCCCTTGTTTGGTAGTCCCGGGAAATGTTTCCATAGACACAGAATCAACCCAGGGTCTACTAAATCACATAGCACACACTACCAAAGTCCCTATAAGATAAGAGAAAACAAACAAAGGAAGTAGGGATCTTCTGGAGACGGGAGATAAGGTCGTCAACGAAGATATGAGAAGCAGTTACCCTGACCTCCACATAACATCCCTTCCTAGTGGAAGTAACCCTCGTTTCATGGGTCCACCCTCCAGGGGTACTGAGAGTATGATGCGATATCTGCCTCAGGTACCACAAGGATACTTTTGAAGAAGGAACCCCCTTGCAGTCACCTGTGTATAATCCTCCGAAAAGCAACTATGTTTACCAATTTCACAGTCGACAGTCGGGAGGGTAACCAGTCGACAATCGAGACTAAGAAAATGGAACTAGGAATGGTGGACACAAATCCACTACCCAAATACTGAAAACAAGTGGTGTCACCCCGAGGACCTTCCACTCTTCAAAGCTTCAAAATTGTTGTAGTCCCGCTAGGTGAACAGAAGAGGGGAGATCTCAAATTGTCGCTTCGCTTGACCTTGTGCTTAACTCCCATGTAAGAGGAGCTCTCCCGACTACACAAATTGCTAATACTTGGATTTCAATGCTCTCTAGTGTTCTACAGTTTTGTTTAAGTGGCCTTGAAGAATTTACTCTCCACCCTACAACGAAGGCCCTAAAATCCTGGGCTTGTGATCATTTTCTAATAACGAAAAGATCTAGTTAATTTTAGATTAAGTGTTTGTTCCTTTTATGGTTGTTTGTTACTCAAAAAGGATTGCAGATGCAACTTGACTATGATGTGTGACACTTGACTCCAAGAAGACTTCAAATAAAATATGAATGCATTGCAATCTTTAACTTTCGATGAAGGGTATCTATAAAAAGGAGCAAGAGGTTTCAAGCAAAGAAACTATTACAACTTTCAATGCAAGAAACATAAATTACTCTTTGAATGAAAAAAGTGTCCAATATATGAGTCCAAGAAATTATAGGATAAGCGATTCATGCCCCCTAGCCATGAGGTGGAAAATTGTTTTAGAATGAAAGCTCAAAAATGCCAAAAACCATGCAATTTTTCACTCTTAAAATGCAAGCTCAAAATGTTTCACTTGCACACTAGAATGCAATCAATTTCTCTTTGTTTGACCTAATAGGGAATACAATCAAATGCTCCTTCTTAATGCTTTTTTACTTTTAAATGAAAAGAAAGAGTGCAAGGCTAATATAGAAATGAAAACGAAGTAGAAAGAAAATTCAAACAAAGATGCATTCACAAGCCCGAGGGAATCAAACCCAAAAATGGCTTTTCACACTAATTCAAGCAAGAAAGAAATCACTCTTAAAAAGACTTTAAAATCAACAAATATGTGATCAATTGATGGTGCAATAGACCCTCAAAGATTCATAATTGACTTAATGGATCAACAATTTCCAAAAAGAAAACTAAAATGATAGGGCTTGATGCACTATATGTCTCCAAGTTAATGAAACAAACTTTCAAAACTAACAAGTAAAAGAAAGTTCTAAGTGAGCAAAAGACAAAAGTTTGATGATTGTATAGTCACCAAGCTACTGACAATCAAAGCTATATCCAAGGATTTAGATTAACCTTGAAGGGCTTATGACCTTTTCACAACTTGATATAGGACAATAGATTACCAAAAGCAAAAAGAGTGGTATGAACAACCTTCTCAATCAAACAAAATCCCAAGCAATCCAACAAGAAATTGAGGTCTAACTCTGAGTAAAAAAGCCAAGAAATAGAGAAGAAAAGACCAAAAATCAGTGCAGAAACAAGGGTAATGCTCCTATCACTAAGGGGACAGAGAATTACTGCAAGAGTGACGCTCCCAAATACACTTCCATGGAGCGTCAGTGATGCTCTATAAGGCACTAGGGGGGAATGTCAGTGCTGAAAAGTGCTCCTGAACAACTGAAAATTAACCCAGATTCAACAGGAAGCTAATCAAGGATTGTGTAAGCTATCTAGTGAATAGGAAAATAGAGAATAGTTCAAAAATCAAGCATTCACTCAAGAAATACACAAAAACAAAGGGATAAAAACCTAGGAAACAATTGTTCTCCAGTATGGTTGTTAAATTCTATTATGAGAAATCTTACCCTGCAGACAAGTTAAGCTCCCCTTAGCTGGGTTTTCTTCGGCTAAGACAGAATAGAGCAAGTGGACACTAACATCCATTGCTCCTATCTATTCACACATGAAAATGAGAAGAATGAAAAGGAAATCAAGTGCATCTTTTTTGAAGGTTTTCCTCGCTGCTCCTTGCTGCTCCAACATCCAGTCCTAGCTCGAACACGATCTCCCTACACTTAGACAAAAGGATCTTCCTCTTTTACTACTTGCACAAGCTTAGATAAAAGAAAATTTAACTACATGAAACAAGCATGACATTCATATGTAAACTTAAAAGAGACAGAAGTATGGGAATAGGCCAAGCTATTATTATTAAGAGAAACAAGAAAGGCTTACATCCATGATGTGATGTGATCTTCCTCCACGCTCCTCCTTTCCATCCCTTGCATGAATGCCTTGAGATCAAAATGATGATGCTTCAAATGGATTCATCCTTTCCTCTCTCACTTTGGAATGCCCTAATTATATAGGATTTGGAGATTTAACCACAATGGAGAAGATCACTCACTAGATCCACTAAATTGGGATCTCCAAGATTTTTAGGCAAAAAATATCTTTCAAGGATTTTAGGGAAAAAATATCTCTCAAGGATTTTAAGGAGGAAATATCTCTCAAGATCCATCAACTTAGGATTTTGGTTTGAGAAAATATCTCAGCCATTCATGAGACTCTCAACTTCTCCTTGAGATTAGGAAACTAAATGTGAGGTGGATTCTCACACTAAATTAATTTCCTTTTTTTTTTTAATAATAATGAATAATATATGTGCACATCGTATTTTGACCCTCATATGATAAATTTCTCCTCCACACTCACAAGGGATTGTGACAAATGTTCTTTCATGAAGTCAAGCTGTTGCGACACTCGGTAAAGTGCATGCGACACTTAGGTGTAAATAGATGTGACACTTACGTATGACATTTTGGTGTGTAACACCCTTCAATGCCCATTGGGTCAAGGCCTCTTGGTCCTTCAACTAGGAATTACATCAGATGGGATTCTTGGTCTTCAATGCACCGATAGTTATTGAAATTTCACTTATGGTTGATCTGCACGACATTCGAAGGAATAGTCGTGTGAGCACACGTAGATTGCTCAAAATACAAATTCGTGAGTCACATAAATGATAAAAAAACCCACTTTGTATAGTTTTTGTCATGCTAGAGATGGTGTATTAATGCCATGAACATGCACCTTGGTGTATTGAACCGATGACTCTCCCGGTGATCACCTATATAGCTCTGTGGGCGATTTTAGGGGATAACATATGCCCCCTGATATGTGATGTTAGGAGTAGATTTATAGTCGAAATACATCATCATTTATTTTTCTTTGTACACTGATGATCTGTCGTATTAGAGAGGGGAAAGGTTTGAGGGAACAAGGATCGCCTATGGAGGAAGAACAAGAAGTCCACCTACAAATATATAATATTGCAAAATACTGAATTTGTTTTATACAAACGAGATGAGCATGCCCCATGCTCATGCCATAAACACAAATTATTACAATAGTGAACAAAAGGTTGAGGCATCTTCTTTGATCATCACAAGTATGAGGACTTAGATGATCCTGTAACTAGAAAATTGTTGAAGAAGAGATCTATAGAGCCCTCGGGGGCATTGGTAACAACAAATGACAATTCTTTAGGGGGGTGTGCCATGGATATTGAAGTGAACACTTGGAGTGTGTGTTCATTACTTGAAGGCATTGATGTCATGTCAAACTTAAGGGTCTTCAACTTTGTCACAAAGTAAGACCCACCCTGATGTGTATATATGCTAATGTTGAACATCAAGGGGGGAAACAAAAGTAGAGAGAAATGATGACTCTCTTTGTCTCATACAGGGCTCACCATTTGTATGGTAATGGGAACCAAGATACTGCAATATAATTGGAAAATGGTATTGACATGAACATGAATGGAGCTGCAAACACAAAGGGAAAAGTGTCCCTTGAGATCAAGTGATCAATATAGTATTGGGTATTGACTTTGTAAGAGTGATGTGTTACTGAGAAATATGGACGAGTTCGATGGTAAATGGAATGAACAATTTCCCTTGGTCGGAGCATAAGTGACGAATAGTAGCGGTGGCATTCAAACATTCAATTGGACAAATAGTGGTTTGATGTTAAGGGGATAATCAGATATTGGCAAGGTGTTGTCGAATTGTAACTGAGGGTGACAATGTTGTAAATAGTTGGTGGTTATGGGTAAAAACTCGGGGATCATAATGAAGGGAACTGAGATACTTGAGGTTTGACCAATAAGAGGGGTGTTTGGAGATATGTTTGTTTAGTGTGTATGCTCCAACCAAGGGCGACTAGGGATGTTATCGATTTAAAAATGGAGCCATGGGATGTGATAGACTAAGTCGACTTGCTTGTTTGTAAATTGTTGGCACCCAAAGTTTTGGGTTCAGTTTTGCATGTGCACACAAACAAAGTTGTGTGCACTCATTCCATAATTTTACGCACACCTAAGGAAATGCACGAGGAATGACGTAGAGTGCATGTTGAATCGATTTTTATCAGTTACACGCCAAGCTTAAAGACTACCAAGTATGCGTCGGTCCAAGTTTTGTCAGTAGTGTCGAAAACCAAGAATATTCCCATCTGAATCAAGAAAGGAATCATCAGTAAATTTCCTCGAATGATTACTGCCAACAACATACAAGGATGTGAGATTTCTAGAGGATGAGTTGGTCAGACAGTTAAGATTTCCCTTGATACAGGAAGTCTACGTGGAGCACTGGAAGACACCAAAAGCATGCAAGGCAGTTTTATCAGACAAACGAGTGGAGCAGAGTAGAAAGATACATTGCTCCCCATCAGAGAAAGCAATAAAAAGAAGCTATGATATCATAAACAGAGCTAGCTATCTCTTGAGATTAGTTTGACATTGAGAACAAGAGGCTCGTTGAGTCTTCAATATCGATCTCGTTCTGAGTCTGTTGTAATGTTGTAGTGCTTTATAATTATGTGTCTAATATATGTCTGAGTTTTGAGCAACTGCACATTGCACATTATCTATTAACTCTAAGGAATTATATAGTAAATATATGAAGTTCAATGGCTATCATATGTATCTATCCTACACAATGTACATCTCTGATGTGATGGAATGTTTCTAGTAATAAAGATATGACAGTTCTGATCCATTATGTGTATGTTATGTATGAATTAAATATGTGTGTGTATCATTTTAATTCTTAGTCCTAATAGTTTATTAGATACAAGCTACATGGATTTCAATCCTAGTGACTTTTTTGTGCTTAGACTTCATCCCCGTTACAAGACCTTATGGTCTCTCTGATCTTCTTTGCATCTCGAGTAAGACCTTCCTCGACCTTGGTCGAGGATTGATATGTCGGTGCTTTGGGGTTTTGGTTGGACAACTCCAAGCGAACCCTAGGTCTAAAATCCCCAGCGTTGAGAAGGACGGGACATGTGCAAGCGTGGACTAAAAACATCCAACATAAATCAAAAGGTACATTGTACAATTACCAAAATGAATAAAGAATAATTGGATTGAATATGCAAGCACAGAGACAGGTGCCCTAGTGATCAAATGGCTCGACCTTATGAGGTGAGACTTTATGAGAACGAATGAGGGGTAGGGGGGCAGAGGGTGGGTCTCTATGTAGGTGGGTGAATGGTGGACTGGACTGCATATGGTCAACTAATCTTGGAGGAGATGAGGGGCCAATGAAAATGCGAAGATGCATTCAACAAAACCAATCAAAAACTTGTAGGGATCCGAGAATCCATGGCGGTTTAAGCTAGCAATATGTTGAGAAGAAGTATGAAGTTCATTCTCAACCATGTGAACTACATTGGACTGCCATATGATGAGATAAAATAGCATGGATGTCAATTTTCCAAGGGAGATAAAAATTTGAGACAACCCATGTAGGTAAGAAAATTACCAGAAAACAACATTTTGATGCAAGTGGAACTGGGTGAAGTTGTTGTGATACTAGGGAATGTGATTCTCGAGGAATACGTAGAGGAATAGTACTAGTAAATGCAATTAGTCACAAAGGGAGTGACTACATGTCGATTTTAAAGTATATACCTTAAGGGGCTATGGACTAGCCCTGAAGTAAAGTGATGTGAACTTGTCGACAAGTACCTGCACACAAATACCAAATACCTAGACTGAAAAATAACATGAAAGTAAAGAACTTGATACAAGAACTTGGAACAAAGTGGTAGTGATAAAGTGCATATGTAACTAGGGTGATGAAATAGGGGGTCCCAGGGAAGGTGTGTGAAAAAATGAATGGATCATACTATTGTGTAGAATGGAAAATGGTGATCCCGACGGTGCAAACTGATAAAAAAAATGGAGCTTCTGGGCTACTGCACATACTAGAGGAAGTTTGTAATTGGGCCATATAAATGGTAGTGGTGCCTACCATACCACCTCATTTGTACCTGAGGTGACATGGATGAACATAGTTCGATGGATCCCATGAGTTCCAATGTCCCCTTCGCTTGCATCATCTAGTCGATTCAAGTATCGAGAGAGTCGGGTAACCAGTTCTGACCTCCTCTTCATTTTGGCTTATTTAATGTTCTAGGTAGGATGGCATGGTGGAACATACAATCCCTTTTTTAGAGAGGTCGTACAATCCACACAGACAATCGAAAGATACATGCACATATCAACATAGTTGTGCTCCACTCACCTGCGTCGTACAACACAACCAAGGGTCGCACAATCGCGTTGAGTTAAGCACAATAGTAAAGTGATCGTTTGCACTAATTAAGGTGACTGTAAATCAAATAGTTGTGTGGGTCACCGTGAGTAGGTGCTTGATAAACATGAAGTGGCTCTACGTGATTGTTCAAGAAACAGTTGCATCAATCAGATAGAAGATGAAAATTGTTGAATTTTTTGGGTGAGTTTAGTGACTGGCTAACCCTTGTGTGTTTAGAGTGTGATATTTTGAGCTGTCATTATGTCGATTCGATGGCAAGAGAGGGATTGAGATGCCCACAAGGGAGACTTCACATTTGGCTCTATGTTATGTAGTTTTTCCTTTAAGAGGGTGGTATTCTTGTGCCAACAAATTATACTCGCGACAGCTAGGCCAACCCAACCATGAATGAGGAGATGGGGGGATGTGCTAGTCCAGGAGGGTGACATGCTAGTGGGGTGCTACTTCACAACTGATTTCTAGTGGTTCTAGAGACAGTTATCCTAGGTCATTCTAGATTACCCCTACATTGGTATGGATTATCAACATGATCTAGAGATGATCCTTCCCCTTGGGGAGGTATGGGACTTTCAAGGTGAGTATTGATGTGGTTATGTATTGAATTTATGTTGTTTTTTATGATTTTATGCATGGTCTTGATTATCTAACATATTACTAATGGATAACTATGTTTATAATCGTAGATGTTGGACCACGAGGATGAGATATTCATGTGGTGAGATATGTTATGACGTGGGAAAGGGAGCCAATAGTAATAGGTCGGGAAGGACCTATTAGAGTTGGACAACATCTGGGTTGTGAGGTGGCAAAGGTTGGGCCAACGCAACAACCATAGGTGGATCTTGTAGGTGGGGGAGCCACTGGGAGAGAGGTGAGCCTCCAATATCAACTAGATTATATTCGACGATGGTTTGACTAGGTACTACATGGAGTGTTAGATGTGAGATGGATAGAGGTGCAGGAAGAGGTGGTACTATAGGCTTGCATCATCCTCGATCTTGATTGGTGTTCATTGGTACGATGGGATATTGTGGTAGGTGCAAAGTTTACTAGGTAGATGAGACCTTTGGCTGGAAGAGTACCTCCAGTGGAAGGGGAGCCTCCAACTGGGGGGCTCCTTAAACTTGGTCCACCTTAGAGTTAGATGACTGTGATGTACGAGCAAGGACTACTTTTGTATATCCCTATTTATATGGTCAAGGCTCACATTTTTTGTATATGGCATGTATAGGGGCAATGCCCCTATTTTGTATATGATAGGCAAGAATGATTGCAGTGAGAGTCGACCCCTTTGTATTGATGTACCCGATTTTTACATCTCATGGTGGTGTTACTTGTATGATCTGATGTTTGTGCTTTTGATGATATGTTTATGGTCCTGTATTGCTTTATGATACATGTTGCCAATGTGATGATGAAAAAACATATATATGTGGATAGACAGGCTACTCGTGATAAACAATGCTTTGATTATGCGAAAAATTCTAGTCTAGAATTTCATTTCCAATGTGACCTGCAACTTAGTTGTCACTTATAGGAATATGTGTGAATGTAATGGATTCAAATTTTCATGATAAAAGTTTAACAATGCGCCCATTTTCTATATGATAGGCAAGCACGATTGCAGTGAGGGCCGACCCCTTTGTATTTATGTACCCAATTTTTGAAATTGATGATGATGGTGTGACTTGTATGTGATGTTCTTGTTTTTGATGATATGTTTATGGTCCTGTATTGCTTTACGATACATGTTGTCGATGTGATGATGAAAAAACATATATATGTGGATACATAGGCTACTCGTGATAAACAATTCTTTGATTATGCGAAAAATGCTAGTCTAGAATTTCATTTGCAATGTGATCTACAACTTAGTTGTCACTTATAGGAATATGTGTGAATGTAATGGATTCAAATTTTTGTGATAAAAGTTTAACTTGCGGGCATTTTCTAAACAAGTAAAGGTCGCAAACATGGTAGATACTGTTCAACTGCAGGACGACAAGTTAGAAATCCAATAATACATTGAAGTGGTGAATGTGAAGGTGAGAAACATCAACAAAAAGGCCAATCATAGTAGCATACTCTACTTGGCTATTCCTAGCTGGACCTAGGCACAAACTGTTGGAGTGAAGAAATATATGTGTAGGTGAATAAATAGCGCAAGCTATCGAAGTGAGGTTCTGAATCCATCAACTAGCATCGTTGAAAAAACCGATGTTATATGTCGACAAACGATTCATCTAGTAAAGCAACAAGGGAAAGTGATCAAAAATGTGATTTTTTTATGTGCGTGTAAAAAAGATTAAAAAACCTATGGACATTTTTATAAAAGTAAAATATGCACACATAAGTGGTCCGAAGTAGAATGGCTACTTATGGGTAAAACCTCTTCAAGTATAATCCATTAATAGGTTCTTTGAGGAGGGTGCCTTCGAGGTGAGAAAGGATGTATTCCCCCTTTCTGAGGTAGTGTTTGACGATGAAAGGGTCATGCCAAAGGGATTTTAACTTTCCATGGCCTAAGGTATCGTGGGCGATATCATAGGTGAGGTAATGATGACCCTTGTTAAAGGAACACGGGTTGACTTGGGGATTGAAAGAAACTTTTGAGCACTTTTTTATGGCCTCATTGTGTTGTAACAAGGATTGACTATATTCACTAATAGATTCTAAAGTGATGAGGTGTTGTTCGAGGAGAGTGGTATATGTAGCAATTCAGTTGTTGTTCAGAGTGTTGGGATTTCACATTTGATGGGAAATATTGCTTCTACCCCATGGACAAGGTGGAATGGGGTAAAACCATGGTGGTTTTGACTGCCATTTAGCATGCCCAAAGTGCGTAGAAAAGCATGTGATGTCGATTGGTTTTGTGTTTCTTCACTATTTGTTGCAACATGGTTTTGAGGACTTTGTTGACAGTCTCAACCCGACCATTGGACTGTGGGTAATATGGGGAAGCATACTCGTGAGTGAGGACTATACTAGAGGATAACCCCTCAAACACTTCATTTTAAAAATGTTTGCCATGGTCTAAGACTAACTTTTGGGGGACCCCAAAGCGAGTGATGACATGATTGAAAAAGAAGTTGGTTGTAGTATCTCTCATATTGTTGAAAGTAAACATAGATTCTTCCCATTTGGTGAAGTATTCAACAACCATAATGATGTGTCTATGACCATTATTAGATGCAGGGTTGCATGTCATGAAGTCTATGCCCCATTTGTAGAAGGGGATAGTTGTAATGACTAGGTGTAAAGAAGCTAGTGGGGCTCGCGATTTATGTGTGAAAATTTGGCACTTGGTATGCCACTTGATCGGTTAAATGCAATCATGAAACAAGGTAGGCCAAAAGTAACTGGCCCACACAACCTTATGATAAGTGGACATACTTGAGAGGTGTCCACCACAAGCGTCGTTGTGGAAATCATTAAGGACTCGTTTTTTTCTCATCAAGGGTGAGGCAATGGCGTAATATGGTATCTACTCCCCATCGATATAGAACATTCCCTTTGAAGAGATAGTGTGGGGCTTGGTGGCAGATACATCGACGATTATCCCAAGGGAGATGTGATCCAAACTTCCGAGGGTGAAGGTAGGTGAGAATGTCACCATACCAAGGGTCATCTAACAAGATGACAAATAGATGCTCATCGGAGAAGTTTTCATTCTTGGGAGTGTCCTTGGTGTTAGACAGTAAATCAATGATGAATTCTATGAGGGTAAGTGCCTTCTTGCTTTTAGGAGTGGTCAAATCTAGATTGAACTCTTGGATAATTACAATCCACTGGGTGAATTTACCATGAATTTGGCATCAACTCAATAAGTATTGCATGGAATTGGAGTTTGCAATGACCTTGGTGGTTCATAGAAAAATGTAATGGCATGGTTTTTAGACTATGTGAACCATGGCCATGGACAACTTTCCCTCATGATTGTAGTATGAAGGAGGCCCTAATAAGTTCTTACTGATGTAGTAGATGATGTTTTATTTCCTGTCTTCACCTTCTTAGATGAGGACTCTTGCAACTAATATTGTTGAGCCTAAAAGGTACAGGGTGCAATCTTTATCGAAGTCAGGGGGGATGATTAAAGGGGTTTTGGAGAGGGTTGCTTTGAGTGCCTTGAAAGATTATTGAGATTGATTATATCATTTAAATGGGATGTCTTGGCATAACAAGCATAAGAAGTCATGGGCGCAAGTAGTATAAGTAGGAACAAAGAAATATAAAAGCTTGGCTTTACCTTGTAAACTCTCTAATTGACACAAAGCCTTTGGAGGGGGAATTTTGTTGATGGCATGAACCTTGAGGGGGTCCATTGTGATCCCTTTATAGGACACTATGAATCTGAGCAAATGCTTGGAGGTTACACAAAAAAACATTTAAGGGGATTCAAATGAATTTGTATTGGAAAAAACTTTGGAAGATGATGTGAAGATCCACGAGATGTTGGGATCGTTTCTTGGCATGAGCCATGAGATCATCCAAGTAAGCAAGGATGAGGTGAGTGAGATCATGAAATACATAAGTCATCGCCCACTGGAAAGTAGCTCTCGCATTTTTTAGAGCAAAGGGCATGACAGGATGTGTGAAAGTGCCCCGTGGGATGGTGAATGAAGTCTTGTATTGGTCTTCATGGAAAATTTGAATTCAGTTCTAGCCGGAGAACCCGTACATGAATGAAAGGGTTTTATGTTTGGCACAAGAATTGATTACTTGATTGATTAAAGGGGTGGGAAAGTTGTCCTTGGGACAAGCTTGATTTAGGTCTCTAAATTTTGTGCAGACATGGATGGTTCCCTGATTTTTGTTGATGGGGATGGGGTTAGAGAGCCATGATGTATACACAACGAGATAGATGAGACCGATTATGCGCAGCTTGTCAATTTTAACTATAGCCATTGCTTTGGAGGGATGAAGGGGCCATTGTTTTTTGCGAACGGGAAAAACATTAGGCCAAGTGTCAATACAGTATTCAACAATGGCAAGGTTGAGACTGAGCATTTTAGTATACAGCCAAGAAAAAATATCCCATTATTCTTGAAAAAGAGCCTTGTATGTAAGGACTTCTTACAGGGAGTATGCAGTGTCGAGGATGATGTCCTCCGTGATCCATAGTTTGGTGGAAATGTCCACATTGATGGTTGGGGAAATGTTGGCCATGTTCCCTTCTTCAAAAGTGTCAGGGGTGGGGATTGGGTTTTTTAAGCAATCGGTATGCCTAAGAGGAATGAAGTCCTTAGTTTCAACGACACAAACATTAGTGCTAGTTGTAGGTTGAAAACCATCCTTAGGTAGGAAGAATGATCAATGATGTATTGCGTCCCAAGGGTAGCCAAGTTCCATCATGGCCTCTAGAATGTCTTCATCTGAATGGACAATGTGTGAAAGAAAAGACCTCTTTGAGGCATGCACGGGCAAGGTCTACGTGATGGGGTTGAACATCCCACGTGAGATTGACATAGCGTTGAGTGTCGAAGAATTGGAAAATGTTGAGGTAGTACAAACATGATGGGATTTTGGTTGAATGATGTTTTCAGGTCTTCTAGGAGATGGTAAATGGGTGATATCCTTAATAGGTGTCGATTATTAAACTAAAGCTAACAATCCTTCATTTGAAAAAATCTGACAGATCCGTACACACGTGTGTGTTTCATGGTATCCTGGAGGAGAAAGAATTAATTGTTGAGGGATTTTCGAGGAATTAGGTGGGGTAAGAGGAAATGTATCATGTCGTAGTTGTATTAGAGAATTGGATGGGAAAAGAGGTGTAGACACTTGATCCTGATTAGGTGGGTTAAAATCACCTTGGAGGATGGCTACAATGTTGAGGGACCCTGTGGCGTGGAGGGCCTCTCGAATATTTTGGATGGTAGTCATTTGACAAGTGTAGTACGCAATGATCAATGGACAAATATAAGTGAAATGGTCCAATTTGCCACATAGTGCACGTGAGAAAGTACGGTGTCCATTAATGGAAATGGACACATAATAAATGTTAAAGGAATTGAAATCTATGGATCGACGGTTGTGGTACCATTTGAGTGGGTTCTTCTAGGGTCATTTGATGAACTACAACCAATGTGTTTCAAAATTGGGATAGACTGGGACAATGATGAGTGCAATCTCCATATTATGAACATATAACACATGTGAAATCGACATGCAATGTCTTATTGTGTGGGGGGTAGACTCTTGTGTAAGGTCGAAGAATGTTGCTACTAGGGTGGGGAACAACGTTGCTACGCGAGGTAAATGGATTAGGTTTTGTTATCCCCCATTCCTAGGTATAACGAAGGAGATTATGTCTCGAGGCCCTTAGGTTGCAAACATGGAGTACAGAGAGGCAGATGAGCAGGCAAGGGCCCCTATCATGACACGCACCACCATCTGATCGATGGCAGCAACATCCACCACATCAAGCTTGGTCCACACACCCAGCTTGGTCCACAGAGGACAACAAGGTTTGCTTCATGAGGTAACAAGTCTGGTATCGAGGTAAGTGTCATTTTAATATTTGAAGCATTTGAACATGTTGCAAAGGATCCTTTCTTGATTTCGAAAACATTTGCTTGGAAATTGTGCTTTTTTCCCTATTTCACCTTGGTGAGTGTCATGGTTTCCTAGTAAGTGGCCACCCTTAGGGAAAGGGTTGTTACCAGGGGCTCTCCTTGAAGGGTCATCGTACCATTCCCACTCATACTTTCCACCTTCCATCAATTCTTCCCCTCCGTCTCCCAACCTTTTAGGTTTTCAGGCTTATTGACCCAAGAAGGGCATGTACCTCATTTCATGGGAAGAAAGCTCCATTAGGCTCAGAGCTTCCCTAGAAAAAAACATCATGCAATAAAGGCTCACCCTGGGATCCCGAGAGCAATGAAACGCTTCTAAAAAAAGTAAGGGACCCATAAAATGAATAATTAATCAATTACCAAAACTTTTTGAGGTAGAGAGTTTGTGTGCTATGCATTTCCTTTTTAGTGCCCCTTATTGTCTTCAACTTGGAAAGGCATGTGAACCAAGGTAGAGTATATGTGGCCTGTGCATTTCCTTTTTAGTTTCCCTTGTTGTCTTCAACTTGGTGACACGTGCAAATGAAATGGATAATAAAGGGTTTGGAAAAATATGCCTTAAAAACAAAAGAGAAAAAAGATGTGGCTAGCCCTCAACAACGACGCCCATAAACAAGACAATATGAGCCCTTGTATGTCATGAAACCCCATACCTAGAAGTATAACCCCATCCACCTCATATTCACTACATGACTTAGAGAGCTTTCTCCTTGAGAACATCCCCTACTTGAGGAATTGGTTTACCCAATAGGGCACTATGACACCTCTCCCATATCTAAATTTGGCAAATTGTATAAGGTCTTTGAGCATTTGTTTATTTTGAAAAGGGGGGATTTGATGCACATGTTTGGGTGGTTCTTTTATTAGATATGGATTACTTAGCATGATATTGTGACTTATAAACCCTTGGAGAGCATACTTGTTTATCTTTGTAGGTTCTTGACAGGTGAAAGCTTGATCATGAAGGCACAAGGTCACTTGGACCTTCGTTTGGGGCACGAATCCCACAAGTTGGATGATGTGCCCCCTTCTCTTTGGACACATGGATGATGAACTTTGCCTTTGGAGGCATGAGAGGACACCTTGGATAAGGAGATGAGCCCCCCCTGTGCCCAACGTTTGGCCTTGGAGGCTGAAAACGTCATCTCCTAGGGCATGACGTCATACTTGGAGGGATAGGGTTTCGTGGTTTTGGATGGTTGATGATGACTTGACACATCTTGATGAAGGAAGACTCTTGCACATGAATATATGACCTTTGGAGACCCATGTCTCCCTCAAGAACCTGAACATCTTGTTTGTTAGGCCAAAACATCACCCCCAAGGGGTATGGAGTCATCATTTAGGGTTTTCTTCTTTTGTAAGTTTAAATTATAATTTGTAAAGGGGAAAATTGAGGAGGTTGGCCTCCTTAATTTTTCTTTTTCCCTAAGTATGTGGATAAATTTGTTTTACAAGGTCTTGTATGAATAAAGGCATTGTCACTTTCATTTTACATATAACTCACTTGAGAGTTACATAAGTGTTGGATGAAATTTTCGCCCCACTTAGGAAAATCGCATGTCTCTCTCTCTTATGCTATTGGATGTTAGTACTTGTCTTTTGGTGAAGGAAGCTAAGGCAGTATCTCTTGGATATTTTGTTCTTGCTCTTGTGATGGAATATTCTTGGTAAAGAGAGGTTTATCTTGTTAATAAGGAATTTATGCCTTGTGTTGTTTCTTTCTTGGTTGCAAGGTTAATTTTGTTAAGCTTTTGGAGGAGTATAAAGGCATATACACTCCACTAAGATCTATCACCATTGTCTTTGATAAGTCACTTTTGCAGAGGTTGCTAGGAGTAAAAAGTCTTACACCCTCCTAGATTTACCTTGCTAGTTTTGTTTGCTCTAGGGATTAAAAAGGCTTACACCCCTAGAAAAGTAACACAACTAGCTCTTACACAAGAGGCCCCATAACCCAATTGATAAGGCACTAATCTAATTTGCATTGGAGATATAAAATCATTGCATTGGTATACGTGAATTGTTGAGATATTGCAATTTTCTAAGTTGGAATTGATTTTATATAGTATAAGCATTATTTTGCCCTAAGGGCATCTAGCTTGGCTAACTAATTATCTTTGTTGTTATAAACTAGTGCTACAACCATCAAGGCTATTTCAAAATAACTCTTTCATCTTCTTTTGATACTCTTCCTACGGCTGAAAATTGCAAATAATTAGTGCTAATTATTCTTCTTGTCAAGGGCTTTCATTTGGGTGATTTGCTTGTGAATTTCAGTGGCTAGATCTTGCTATTGTAGCAAAATTTTGCTACAGCCACAAGGCTGCCCTAATATACTATTGATAACATCTTTTTGCAGCCCTATTTTGCCATCAAAACTTGAGTTTAAGTATTGGACTATTATCTACATGTTTAAGGCTCGATCATCCAATAATTATTTGGTGTTTT
Organism: Picea sitchensis; assembly: GCA_010110895.2. Classification (NCBI taxonomy): domain Eukaryota; kingdom Viridiplantae; phylum Streptophyta; class Pinopsida; order Pinales; family Pinaceae; genus Picea; species Picea sitchensis. The sequence goes on from SNQJ01S0062258.1 coordinate 32,687, forward strand.
TGATGGTTAATTGTGCAATTATTATAACTCGTTCTTTGTTGTTGTAAATCTAGCATATGTTGCAGTTCCAGGACAACAAGCTTATATTATTGATTCCCCATTGATTAGAGGCTTGGTTTATCATCATTTTTCTGGTTCCAAGCAGGGCTAATGCTATTTTGCAAGTGCACAACTTTTGGAAACCATTTACCCTTCCACAAGACTCTTCTTCAATCCCTTTATTCATATCGAAAGTTGACCTATAGTGGATCCATTGATAAGTCTCTCACTTTCCATCTCAATCCCCCTAGGGTCATTGGGATTCCCCCCTTGTGGTGACTTGTCATCACTAAAGCAAGGGGAGTGTCTATCTAAGATGACAGTGGGTAGGTACTCCCATAGTTGTCACACTCTCGTGGATTGGGTTGGGCTTTGCCCAATCTACATATTGTGTGATAACAAGTTCCATAAATTTGAGAAAGTGGGACAGAGGTTTGTGAGGTGACCTGGTGCTTCGTATAATGTGCACAAGGGTTTTACTAGAGGTGTGGATTGAGTATTGCTTCTGGGTTTCTTCTTCTTTCCCCTGGTGTTGGTATTCTTTCCCCCAGCTATTTGACCATGTGGTGACAATACTAGAGTGATTGGGATCTATATGGCTAATGCAACTGTTTGGGGGGAATGTGATGGTAATAGTACCATAGATGGTGGGTCAAGATACCAAACATGGATAGCTAACACCATGTTGGGAAGCATAAGTGTACCTACCTGGTTTGCCTAAACTCCTGGTTGTGGGTAGAAGAATGGTATTTGGTTTAGGGTGTGTCTCAAGGGTAGATTGGGGTATGGGTGTCTCGATGCTAGAATAAGGTATGTGTGTCTCAAGGGTAGACTAGGTTATGGGTTTTGTTGTAATATAAGTGATTGTGCACACTTAGGCAAAGTTCGAGGGTGGTATGTAGGGTGGGTCACCCTAGTATGTGTCAAGGAGTGAGGGGTCTTTAAAGATCCCTGGACCCATTTATGTGGATGGTGAAACTTTTGGTTGTGCCTCGAGGAGGGGAAGGAAATTATCCAAGTTCATAGTGGGGAAAGGTTCATAACGTGTTAGTTGATATTACGTGACGACCTTCCCATTATGAGGGAAGATCATGGTGTGAAACTTAGATGATCCCATAGCCTTCATCATGTACATGCAACTACCTCCGAGTAAGATGTTGTATTCCAATGGGGTGTCTATGACCTTGATGTTAATCCAGACCATTTTTCCTTCTATCTCTACAAGGATGTTTTGAAAAATACCTTAAGGTTGGGATGGGTAGTTATCGTAGGCCCAGAGAGTAATAGCATAAAGGAATAGCTCAGGGGAGCCGAGCTTATGCCAGACGCTTTTGGACATAATGTATGCGGATGCTTCCTCATCAACAATGCATCGGTGAATAGTTATGTTTAGAATCGTGACTGGGATTTGGAAAGTAACCAAGGAGGGGAGTTGAGGTTCTAAGTTGTCCAAATTGAAAGTAATGAGGCACAATTTAGAAGGGTTGACTGGCACCCCCAATGCAGATAACAAGTATTTCCTTTGTGAAGGAAAGGTTTGCAAGACCTCAATAATGAACATGGTTGCATGTGATTGATCCAAGACATCCACAATGCTATAGTTATGTGTTTCCATAACACATGGGTTATGGAAAATATGTCATAGAGGTGCTCCTGGTACAGGTGGGCTAGGGTCACCACTAAGGCATGGGATCATCAAACAAGTACCTATTGGCAATTGGGGTGCATCAGATGTGGTCGAAGTGGAGTCGGGATGCATGTTGTATTCATGTCCATGAGTTTGAAGATGGATGTCTTCAAATTCTATGAGAATGCTACGGGTTGAAGAATTGTAGGTTTGAGCTTATCATGGGTTGGGATATTGTCTCATTGGCTGGGTGGAGGGCCTAGTCTCTGGTTGTGTGGAAACCACTCCTTGGTGAGGGAACGGGTTGTGTAAGATTGTTGTGGTGGAAGTTGAGGGAAGTTCTATTGAACCTATGGAGCACCTTGAAGAGTAGGGGGACCTTGGGTGTTCATAGACTCCTTCATTTATTTGAAGTCTATGACTCAGGGGCAGTGGTGAGTATAATGTCCATACTCACTGCATAATGCACAAGGGAAGTTGGTTATGAGATTGTTGTTCTTCCCCTGACATTGTTGGTCATTGTTTTTTCCAGTGTATTGGTTCTTATTACCACCATTATGATTTCCCCTTGCTTGAGGATCTTGTTGTTGGGGGTTTCCCTCCTATCCTCGGTTGGCATTGGGTTTATTTTTGTTCTTCTTTTTGTTGGTCTGTTGCGTATTCGGGTTGACCATGTTTGGTTGTTCAAATGCTTAAACATGTTGTATTGGTGAACGTGGGACAAAGTTGACACCAACCTGTTGTTGCATTTGTGGTGGAGGACCAACAATTTTTCGGCAAATTGTTTTCACTGATGGTTTTCTAATTTTGGTTAAGGAATTATGGTTGTTGACTAATTTGGGTCAATCGATTAGGGGTTTTGGATGTCACGGGTTCCTATATATATTATTGTAAACAATGTTGATTGATGATGAATAATGAATTAGAAGTGTCTCTCTAGACAAGTTGTCGGTTTTCCTAGTTTGGGTTTCAAGGATAAAATATTTGTGTAATGTGTGTGTGTGTGCCATTGTATCTTTTATGTTTTTAATAAGAATCAATTTGCAACAATTAATTGAATAAGGTTAAAATCTACATTTGGTATCATAACAACTATTGGCTTTTGGGGGATGTCGTTGTGGCTAAGGGTTTGGCTCGACTCTATGATAAACCTTGTTACAGTGGGAGGTCTGTGCTATCGAGTCTTGTGGTGAAAATAAATGGCAAGTAGTTCAAAGATAGAGATCAAAAATTTAATGGGAATTTTTTTTATCTATAGAAGATTTGTTGGTAGACAAAGATCAATGGATCATTGTGGATCTAGGCACTGCACCTTCAGGAATGTCAATAGAAGACTGGGAAAAGTTAGATCGGAAGGAAAAGACCACAGTCTAGTTGTGTCTCTCAAATTCAATATTACTGAATGTGTCGGGGGAAGCTACAACCAAGGCTTTATGGAATAAGTTAGGGGCTTTGTATCGGTCTAAGTCCATGGTAAACAAAATGTTCCCACATAAGAAGTTGTACAAACCGATGATGAAATATGGAGACTAGATGACAAAGCATCTCAACGCCTTTGATATTGTGGTAAGTCAACTATTATCTATTGATATTAAGTCAATATTGTGGTAAAACAACTAAAATAAGCCCAACCAAATACAAAACCTCCTCAACAAATGTATGGCCCCCTTTTGCAAATCCTCCTGATCAAATCTGTAGGAAAAGACCTATGAAATGTTGAAGATGTGTGCCAATCTCAGTGTAGAAGCCTCCTCTATCTCCCTGCAAACTCTCTCTCCAAACCCTCGAGCAATTATCCTCTCTCTCTCTCTCTCTTGAGAAAATTGCCTCTCTCTTGTGCATAATGCACCCCTCTCCAAGTTGATCTCCTTTTTACTCAATGAGCAAGTGAGAAACCCTATCTCCAAAAGGATGGAGGGCAAAGATTGATCCTCATACACCTTATGAGATCAATGGTCAAAATTAAAAGATGACTACTTAAATTATTTCTCACTTTAAGTTTATAAAAAGTACTCATTAAGTCAACATTAAAATATAACCCATTTAATGTATTTTTTCATAAGTACAATTTTAAGAAAAAGATTAACCCATTAACTTGGATACGTTTCATTGTCCTCCTCCGTGTTAGGATTCCATGCATGGTGACAGCCTTCCTTACTATCCAATCTCAACATCAAGTACATCCCTTCATATAACTCCTTACAGGGAGTGGTTCTGCAAATATCAAAGGTATGATGAAGGTGAGTTTTTTCTAGGAGATGACTTGACAACCAAAATTGTAGGATGAGGAAAAGTCAAGCTAAATCTCATGGATGGTAGGATTAGAACACTCCCTGGTGTTCTACACATCTCAGGATTGGCCAAAAATTCGATTTCTATAAGAAAGATGGACGATGCAGGGGTAAAAATAGTGTTTGAGAAAGAAACTTACATGATGGTTCGAGGGGAAATGGTGTTGTTGAAGGGTGATCAGAATGGAATTCTATATAATTTGTTGGGACACACTATTGGTTAAGGGTGCAATAGTTTTTTTGTTCTTCATATTGGAGCTGAAGAAGAAAAAAATCCTACAGTCTATGGAGAAAATAATGAGTTGTGTCATCAAAGACTTAGACATATCAAAGAGAAGGGAATTCAAGTATTACACGGTAAAGGTATGTTTGATTACTCTCTGAATTTTGATTTCTATCAACATTTATTATATGGGAAGTAGAATCATGTAAGATTCTCCTCTGGTACTACAAGGGCAGAGAGAATTTTACAACTGGTACACATTGATGTGTTTGGACCTGTGTCGGTTCCATCACTAGGTAAATCTATGTACTATGTATAATTTATAGATGATTTCTTGAGGAATACATGGATTTATTCCCCCAAGAAGAAATCTAGAGTCTTTGACAAATTAAAAGAGTTTAAGGATGTTGTGGAGAATTAGATAGAGAAGAGAATTAAGGTGTTGAGGATAGATAATGGGGGAGAATTCTATGAGAAGTGTGGTATAGCAAGACATAAGACTACTCCATACACACCTCAATATAATGGATTTGTAGAATGGATGAACATGATGTTGATGGAAAAAGCGAGGAGCATGCTCAATGGTGTCGGTTTCGGACATGAATTTTGGGCAAAGGTAGTTGGTATTGCATGTTCCCTGGTCAATTGATCACTTTCATCAGTGTTGGATGACAAGATTCCACACGAGGTATGGATTGGTAAGAAACCCTCTCTTACATATCTCGGGGTATTTGGTTGTGATGCCTATGTTCACATTCCAAAGGAAAACATGAGTAAGTTGGGCAAACAGGTTGAAAAGTGTATCTTTATTGGCTATAAATATGGTTTCAAAGGTTATAAGCTTTGAAACCCAGAAACTAAGAAGGTAGTGTATAGTCGAGATGTGGTATTTAGAGAAATAAAAAATGTTGCCAAACAGGAAGTCCTACCAAAGGAAGAAGAACCAGTGAAAATATAGTTTGAATTGAAGAATAATGAATCAAGCTCTACATAAGAACATGAATCAGAAGAAGAGACTCATACTCCACTATTGAGGAGATTGGTTCGAGAAAAAAGGAAACTAGAAAGGTATACTCCACCTTATTTCCATTTAAATTTTTCTTTGTTTATTACTAATGACGATCCTAGAACAGTTAGGGAGGCAATGGATTCAGAGGATGACAAACTCTTTAAAAAGGCCATGGTGGAAGAAATGGCAACGTTGGACGAGAATGAGGCTTGGGATCTAGTGGAGTTGTCAATTGGAAGAAATCCCATTGGCAACAAATGGGTGTTTAATACGAATTTGAATGTAGAAGGCAAAGTGGAGAAATGCAAAGCTCGGTTAATGGCAAAAGGTTATTCCCAGGTAGAGGGAATTGAGTTTGGTGAATTTTTTTCTCTTGTTGCCAAGTCAAATTGTATTAGATTTAAGTTTATTTGTTGATGTTGCTTTTGATTTTGAAGTGGAACATTTGGATGTGAAGACAACATTCCTAAATGGGGATCTAGAAGAATAAATCTACATGAAGCAACCAGCAGGAAAGCATAGCCCCCAATTTTTTTGTGGTTTTTAAGTCCGTTTTTATCGATTTTCAGCACATGGTTTTCTAATTATGGTTAAGGAATTAGGGTTGTTGAATAATTTGGGTTAATGGATTAGGGGTTTTCGATGTTGCGGGTTCCTATATATATTATTATAAACAATGAAGATTGGTTATGAATAAAGAATTAGAGGTGCAACTCTAAACAGGCTGTTGGTTTTCCCAGTTTGGGTTTCCAGGGTAAAATATGTGTGTGTGTCGTTATATCTTTTGTGTTTTTAATAAGAATCGAATTGCAGTAATTAATTATACAAGGTTAAAATCTACACATGGAATGGGTGATATGGGATACTTTGTTGTGGAGGCCCATACAGGTTGTATGATGTTGAGGGTCCTCCTCTACAACTTGGGTTGCATGAATGTCCATGCATATGCATAGGAATATGCATACCTAGCTAAGAAAAAGGATTCATGGGATGCACATGATTGTCCCCCCTGGTTGTTGAAGGAGGAGGGGAAGACAATGCACAATTGGGTACATGAGGTGTGCCCATGGAAGAAGGGTAGCATGGTACTCCTCCATATGGGTTATTATATTGAGTGGTGTCTTACGAGGGTGTAGGGATACCGTATGGGTTGAGGTGGGTCATGTGCCCAATTAGTGCGTCTGTTGAATGGAACATTCTAAGTTTTTCCTGACCAAGTGGTAAGGGTTGTGGAGCATCAGGGAGCACCTTATAAAGGTAACCAGACTGCGAATAGACTAGATCAAGATGTTGGTATTTGGTTATGGCTTATTCTTCGGTTTGCGGCATCGTGGTGACCATGTATTTTACAACAAGGGGAAAAAGAGACTTGAGGAACCAATCAAGGACAAGTTCCAGGGGAGACTTGAATTTTACACTGGCTCCTTCTCTGATGCCACTCGTGAATGTGATCCACGGTATGGGTGGAAGTAGTTTGATGGAAGTTTTTAGGATTTCCAAGCCATTGTCATGGTGTAAAGGTAACTTGAAAAGGGTTGAGAATGCCTTGCCTAGAGATTTGAAGGTTGCATGGGACCCTGCTTTTTCGAGCACATACCATTTCACTCAAGGATCGATTAAGGTTCATTGAAACAGTTGTAAGTGGATGAAATCATCTATGATCCTATTAGATGAGCACGATAAGTGAAATGTCATGACATGGTTGGCCGAGTCTTCAAACAATTTCTCGTCAAACCTGGGAATGTTCGAGGGGAGCTTGGTTGACATGTTCAATCAACCTATATTGTGTGGAATGGGGTCATTGGTGAGCTTCGCCAGATCGAAAAGATTTAACGAAGTTGTATATCGTAGGTTTTGTCATCCTGCCATTGAGGTTGATGGTTGAGAGCCAATTCCTAATGAGTAAGGGTTATTGGATGTGTCGTTGGGGGTAGTTGCGCCTAGCAAGGTGGGACCAAGCAAGGTTGAACCAAGCACCACTGCACTCAAAGGTGAGTGAGGAGGATGAATAGGCAAAGCGATGAAACCAGAGATGCCTCCCAACATTGGTGGGACGCCAAGCAAGCATCTGGAACACTTGGGAGGTAGTGGGTCCCCTATGGTTGCTAGACTAACAAAAGTGTGTGTGATTGTTTAAGTGAAAAGATATCTAACTTGTGCTTTCAAAAATGAAGATGGCCTATTTTAACAAAGCACAAACATGAACATGGTTAGTATAAAATGGATACAACATACATTTATCATATCAAAGTAAAATGTTTGGGTAGGGTGGGATATTTTCTACGTGGGGGAATAAAAAGTAAAAGCATGCATCTTAGAGACGTCGCATCCTTCATGTCAATGTGACTAGGCTTTCCAATAACTCTTGATAATGGGGCATGAACCCACCGGAAGAGAGGCTAATGGAGGTATAAAAGATCATTTATAATGAGGGGTAGAGGGTGCATATCCCATAATGACTAACAATATTTCCCAATAGCCATTCAAAATCCAACCTAGGTGCAATTGCAGACCACAACCACCACCTCTATAGAAAATCCTAATTTTTGGCCACTAGGTGACCTCCTCAAGTGTAGCAGGGGACTCTCAGCCTCAAAAGGCGATCACAAGTTGGGATACCTCACAAGAACCAAGTGGCTCAAGAAGAATCTCATGGAACAACTAGACCTAAGCTTTACCCTTTCATGGGTATCTCCCTTCCTTATGGTGTAGGAACACTTGAGTTGAAGGATTTGAAGTTCCCTAAACAATCAACTACTAAATTTTTTATGAGAAGTGATAACGAGGTTTTTTTTTAGATACCTACCCCTAAAATCCTAATGTGAACTAAAATTTGTTTCGTGACCTCTTGAGGAGGATTTTAGTAGGTTCTTAGATGTGTTTTAAATTTTTTGGGGGATTTTGGTCATGCACCAATCCCATTGCTTAAGGGTGTGTTGAAGGATCTTTGAGAACACTTGAGTCTTTCTGGTCCTCCTAGATCACTTATGGGCATAAGAAGGAGAGCATACTTTGGAAAAAATGATTTGTGGATGCCTTAATGTGTGTGAGTGTGGATGGGTGCAGTGGTGAAAGTGTGCAAAAATATGTTTATGAGTGGATTTGAAACATATGGACGTCGTAGGGTATGTTTATCTTCCCTAATTAAACTCTAAATGTTCTTGCGACCTTAAATAATTGGAAAAAATGAAATTATCAATAGATAGTAGAAGATATGGACATTTGGTGGTATGTTCCAATGCTTTAACTCCCTAGTTGTTCTTTTGGAAAATGAAAGTCTCCTAGGTTGTGCAATGAAGTGGACAAATGTGGTCCTTTTAATTATCTTAACTCCCTAGTGTTTTGTTTGCAAAAAATGAACTATGAGATTCACATGTGTTGGTGCTTTGGCCTCACTTAGTTATTTGTTTGAACTTTGAAAAGACTTGTGAAGAAAAAAACAAAGTCAATATGTGCACATTTGGGGTGCTTACTTTCGACTTTAATTTAACCAATATGTGTTCTTTGGAAGGGAGATGGAGAAGTCTTCTAAACCTCTTTTTGATTCACCAATATCACTCAAGAAAGTGCAAGATGAAGAGCATACTTGAGGTAGACAAGAAATCTCATAGTCCCAAAAAGTAAAGTGCTTTTAATGAAAGAGTCCAACTAAAAGTTTATGTTCATATGTAGCCATCCATGTAGCAAGACAAAATAATTTTTTGGTTCTTCGTATCCTCCCTATTAATCTTGATTAGCTAACTTATCATACAAGAATGAACTTAAAGTAAGATTATCTAATTTTACGAAGTGCAAGTAATCGAACATTTAGCCCATATTGGCAAGTCAAAGTGAAAACACCCTTGGCCTAGGGAGAAAAGAGGGTCCACTCAAGTCATAGTGGTGATAGATGCACTAAAGTGTGCAGACTAGGCATAGAAAAAATGTAGTGTCAGATGAAATTTGTGCCCCTCTATGTGACTTTTCTTTCAAAATCCGTGCAGAGTTTGTCACCACAAACATAACAAATTCCACACAACTTCTGAAGCTATAAGGGTCCAAAAGGTTGGTTTCAACTCAAGGATAAGTCGGTTTGGTGACCTGCAAAATAACACCAGTGAGAGAAAGGACTCTTCAAGCCTATGAAGAAAGAAATGTGAGTTAGAACACTGATGGAGTCGCCAATATGTTATGTCCCTTTTGCCACTTGGGTGAACCAAAAAGACAATTTAATGTTAACATGAGCTTATCTAGCACCATAAAAAATTGCTAGAGTGTTAGTGGAACACCATAAAACAAAAAAAATGTAAACAAAATAAGGAAATAAGAGCACAAAATGTAATAACAAGAGTGAAATAATGGTGAGATTTTTTATACCAATGGAAAGACTTTGAGTACAACACTGTCGGGGAATTGGTGAGCAAGTGAGCTCTCTTCTTCCAATTTGGGATGTGTCTTTTTTGTCCTCTTAAAACCTCTCTCTATCCTTCTCTGAATGAAATGAAATGGTAAGAAGATGTGTAAAAAGCTCTCAATCTTTAAGAGGTTTAATACACCAATCTATAATGGCTATGAAAGTATGGATGAGTTTGTGAGAAACAAGGATTCTCTAAGTTCATGCAATCAACATAACATAACTTTGGATTCTCTTGTGTTAGTGCATGCTAATGGCCTCTTTTTATAATCTTCCAACAAGCTTGATAAAAATTAGTTTCAATGGAAAAGGGGAGGCCACTTGGGTGTGACCTCCCATGCATCAGTGGACATGCAGCCATTTGTAGTACCAACCTTCAATGCCCATGGGCTCGAGGCCTCTTAGTCTTTCAAGTATGAATTACATCTAATGGGATTGTTGGTCATCAATGCATTGAAAGTTGGTGAAACTTCATTTACGGTCGGTCCATGTGAGTTTTGAAGGAGCAGTTGCGTGGGTGCACACAAATTACACAAAATCCATATTACTGAGTCGTGTGGATGATCAAAAACCCACTTTGTATAGTTTTTGTCTTGTTGAAGACAGTGTATTAATACCATGGATATGCACCTTGGTGTATTGAACCAATGACCCTTCCGATGATCACATGTATAGTTCTATAAGTGATTTTTATGTGACAACACCTAGGATACATCTTGTGTTCAATGGTGTAGATGGTGTGTTTATATGCTTGTTCTTTCATTTTGATTTTAATTATTTCAGACTTTCAAGCACTAAACTAGTAATAATTAAATCTAAGATCTAAGAAAATAACCCTACATATTAGAAGATTTCAGTATAATACAAGATCTGTTGTGACGAACTATTCCAGTGGAATATCCATGGAAATTTATAGATCATATTGGTATCAAAGCAGTTTTCTTTAGGGCACTTATGGAAAGTTGCAAGATCCGGGAATTGGCTTAAGAGGCAGGTTGTAGAACCCTAGCCATGGCCGATGATTATATTCATAACAATCCTCAGGGTGTAGTGGAAGAGATATTTTCAAGAATAGATGAGCAAGTTGTTGATATCTCTTGTGACATGGCCCTCCTCATGGCGGCTCTAGCAAACAAGTTTAGACTTTTTAGAGAGGTTGGTGGCTCTAACTCGGAAGCTGGATCATATGAGAAATCATGTGATAGTGAAGACCCATAAAATGAGTTGAGAAAAGAGCACAAGAAAGAGCAACCGAGTTCCAGTGCCATCACTCCTTCACAGTCTCTAATCAAAATGGAAGTGAAAGTGGACATCAAACCCTATTAAGGTGAGATTGATGTTATTGAGTTGAATCATTTGTTGCAATAGTTAGAAGCGTGTTTCAATGTCCATAATATAGACGAAGAACAAAAATTTCATTTTCTCGATTGAAACTGGAGGGCCATGCACTATCCTAGTGGGAAAGATAGAAAGAGACACTTAGGATGGAGGGTGATCCACCAGTAACTAAGTGGGAAGATTTTAAAACACTCATCAAGTCCCATTTCTACCCTATTGTGTATGTAGAGGACCAATGGATCTGTTGGCATCACTTCATGCATAGATAAGGACAAAGTGTGCAAGAGTACACCATCGAATTCAAGAAGATGACGATCATGTTGGGTATCTCTCCCAAGAACCTAGATGTACTCCACGAGTATCTAGGGGGTCTACGTAGTCATTTGCAAAAGCAATTGTTTCTCTTCAAATCAAGGACCATCGATGAGGCCTATGTGCAAGCACAGTGCTTGGAGAACATAGGCCGCAAGAAAGGAAAACCAAGTGGTTCTAAATAGAAAGACAACCAATATGCTTCCAAGGAGGGTGAGAAGAAGTGGAAAGGAAAAGACAAGAAGATGGCATCCATTGCATATCAATGCAAGAATCCAAACAACCACCGCAACCATTGCAATATAAATGGTCACACCGAAGACAAGTGTTGGAATCTACATCCATAGTTGAATCCAAAGTATCTTAAGAAAGATGTTGAGAAGAAGAACTTGCTAGGAAAGGATCCAAGCAACGAGGTAGAGTGTAGTGTCCCTAATCCAGAACCCTTTGTAATTGTACATAAAGGTTGGTGTTTTGATTGATACCAAGTGTAAATATAATGTACATTTAGGCTAGTGAGCCAAGGACATTTGGTTTTGGTATTGCGCGCATCAGAGTAGTGTGCAAAAAAGTTCTAACAAAGACAAGGTGTGCATAATCTATGTGTTGCGTGCACTTGAGCAAGTGTGCACATTGCACTATGTTGCACGCACTTGGATTAGTGTGTGGGAATGAATGGATATGTATGGAGGCTGGAGAGTCTATGTGATTATGAGGCTAGTGATCCTGGACGCAGATAATATTGCATCGTTGCGCATTAACTGACTCAAACAAAAAGAAATGGGGGGCCTACTCCAATGGAAAAAGGGAAAAGGGGGTGAGTCATAAGTCTTGAGGAATATTTTATAATATTTCCAAGAAAAGTATAATGTCAAATATATATTATTTTATCCTAAGATCCCAAGGGTAGGGAATGGGTCACCAAGTGGATTAAAGTTACTTTGAAGATGACAAGTGTCAAGTGGAAGGCATGCAATATATATTGTTGGCCTTAATGTATTTTATTATTATGATG
>SNQJ01S0062258.1:44943-74584 GCA_010110895.2 Picea sitchensis
TGTGCCCATTGTCAATAGGTATACTATAATTATAATATTTAATATTATAATTATAATATTTAATATTATAATTAAATATTATAAACTAATCTAACTCCAAGTTACTAAGATTATTTAATTATAATTAAATATTATAAACTAACTTAACTCCAAGTTACTAAGATTATTTAAATATAATTAAATATTATAAACTAATCTAACTCCAAGTTACTAAGATGGTTTAAGCAACTCTCTCGATTTCCGAACATCCACTCGATTCCAAGTGCCACGCGACTCTCCATACCGGTGATCGGCCGTCATTGGCAGCGGCGCTCGAGACCGGCCGATCATCCCCGAAGGTGTCATTTGGAGGTTCAAACAGCCCCATGGCCACGCCAACCTGTTTCGTCCCGTTAAGGCGATGAACGTTTGACTTTTATTCCAAATTTATAACGGCAACCCCACTCTTCAAAATTTCTATCAAAATCCTCATCCTCCCCTCTCTTTCACAGCAGCCACTCACCGTCGTCACGTTGCGGGATCGAATCCGCTCATCGCCAGGGCCAGTCAAATACTGCAACAACATGCTCTTCTTGGTTAAAAAGCGGAGATGAGAACACAAAAAAATTTCAAGCCTTTGCAAGAGGCATGAAATGCTCTAACACCATTTGGCATCTAAAAAATCAAGATGGAATGCAGGAACATACCTACGAAGGAATGGCAAGAATAGGTAAATACTACTTCCAGGACCTCTACAAAGCATAAAACAAGGCTACTATTGAAGAAGTAATCCAAGTGACATAGTATTTCCCTGGTTTTGCAAACAAGGAGGATAACAGAATGCTTGTGGAGGAGGTAACTTTAGAAGAGCTAAAATAAGTAATGAACAATTTTCAAAAGGACAAAAGTCCAGGGCCAGAGGGCTGGACCATAGAGTTCTTCTTGGTATTCTTTGATCTTCTTGGACAGGATATTCTAAGACTAGTTGAAGAGATAAGGCTAACAAGTCAAATGCCACTTAGTTTAAATTCTACCTTTATAGCCCTTATCCCTAAAAAGGATAATCCAGACTTTTTGGATGACTTCAGACCTATTTCACTATGCATTGCATCTACAAGATCCTGTCCAAAGTTCTAGCAAGAAGATTAAAAATAATCGTCTCTAACAAGATATCACTCGAACAGTTCGGTTTTCTGGAGGGAAGACAAATCCATGAAGCGATAGGGGTGGCTCAAGAAGCTTTACACAACATAAAGACCAAAAAGTTAAAAAGTGCAGTGCTAAAAATCGACCTCTCCAAAGACTATGATAGAGTAAGTTGGCTCTACATAAGACTCCTCCTAACTCACCTAGGCTTCACAATCCCTTTCATTAGATTGATTATGTGCTGCATTTCAACTGTTTCTTTCTCAGTGCTCATAAATGGCTCGACAACGCCTTTTTTTAGATCAGAAAAGGGGCTTAAGACATGGATGCCCTCTTTCCCCTCTGCTTTTTCTTCTTGTAGTTGAAGGACTACGTAGGGCTCTTGCAGGGGAAAAGCACTCAGGGTCCTTTCCAAGAATAAGTATATCCTCTTCCCTACAAATCACACACCTTCTCTTTGTGGACGATATACTTATCTTCACCTCAGGAACTAGAGCGAAGGCCGAGACTTTAAAAAATATTGTAAAACTTTTCTCCAAAGCTGCCGGAATGCTCATTAATGAAGGGAAGTCCACCCTTACATCCTCTTGCCTCTCAGAAAGCGAAAAATGACGTTTTCGACAGTTTTTTCCTTTCGAAGAGAAAACTACAGATGAAGGTCTGGAATACTTGGGTTTTATTCTAAAACCAAATGATTACAGGAAGTAGGATTGGACCTGGCTGCTTTAAAAACTAGAAAAAAAAAAGACTTTTATCCTAGAGTCTTAGATGGTTGTCTAGGGCTGGGAGACTAGTCCTAGGTAAATCAGTTTTGGAAGCTTTTCTAGTTTTTTAGATGTCTCTGTCTTGGATCCCAAAAGGAACTTTGGAGGCAGCTAGAAAACTCTCTTTCAGATTTTTGTGGAGTGGAAAGAAAGACTCACAAGTGACCCCTTGGGTAAGATGGAAAAGGATTGCAGTCCCAAATTCTCTAGGTGGCTGGGGCCTAAAAAATATCCATGTTTTCTCAAAATCTCTGGCTGCAAAGGGGGTTGGCGACTATTAACCACAAACAGTCTTTGGACAAAGGTAGTTATTAAAAAATATATTGAATCGGATTCAGTGGAGGCATGGATCAAACGGGCTCAAAAGTCTTTGAAATGAGTTTCGGCGATTTGGAAGGCTATCATAAAATCATTTCCAGTTATCAAGGATGGACTGGCTTGGAAAGTGGGCAACGGACATCAAGTAAGACTAGGGGCTGACCCCTGGATGGGCAACGAAGGCAAGCACCTGCTTTCAGACCAGCTTATTCTCTCATTAAGAATAAAAGGCCTTGATACTTTAAATACCTTTGTCGACCCGACCTCCACAACAATTTGGACTCAAGGGTGGAAATCGGCCACTGAACTTGAATTAACTGATGAAGAAACAACAGAACTGGAGAGATACCACACAACCTTAAAAACAACACAGGTCAGATTAAGAGACCAAGAAAATGAACTTGTTTGGGATAGAACTGACTCTGGTATCTACACTCCAAAAGAAGGTTACAACTACCTAATCCAAGATCCAGTCCAAGCAGATCCAATCTTGTGGTGGAAAAAGATCTAGAAAATAAATTGTCTTGCAAAGTTGAAACTTTTCATGTGGAGTGTGCTATCAAACAAAGCTACAACCTGGGACATACTCCAAAAAAGAAATTTCTTCGGACCAAGTATATGTCCATTGTGCAAGATTAATGAGGAAACAACACAACACCTCTTCCTTGACCATTCTTACATAAGGACGGTTTGGACAGAAGTTTCCATATTTCTGGCTAAATTTTTTCTATGGATAGGCCACTCTCTGGAAGAAGTGTGGAGGAACTGGTGGGAAAACATATCTTATAAAAAATACAGAATGCTACCACCACTGATCATATGGGGGTTGTGGCTTGCAAGGAATGAAGTCATCTTTAATGAGGTTTTTCTAGCTCTTCAAAAAACTACTCTCAACAGCTTGGCCATTCTTTCCTCTTTTGCTCCTTCAGAAGGAAGACACAAGATCGAAACTATAAGAGAAGTAACCATAGAAAAAACAATGCCCTGGGGATTTTTTTATGGAGCCTCCCAAAACTATACCTGTGGAGGTGGTGGGTTACTATACTTCTCAGACACGCACTATTATACCATGACTTCTGGATTGGGAAATGGGACAAATAATTATGTTGAACTTATGAGCCTCAAACAACTGTTCGCCTTTGCAATTGAAATGGATTGCAAAAAGTTAACAGTTTACGGAGACTCAAAAAATGTAATAAACTGGATAAATAGTACTCAAAGATGCAAGAATATCAGACTTGCAAATATTGTGGAAGATATAAAAACACTGCAGAGAATTTTTTATTCCTTCTCCTGTCATCATGTTTACAGGGAAAGAAACAAAGAAGCAGACCGGGCCTCAAAAGAAGGCACACACATGGAATTGGGCCATTGGAAGATTGTAGAGTTCTTAAATGAACATTTTCAAGAAGTACAAAGAACTTTTTTGTGAACTTTTTGAAACCATTTTTGGTTCAAAAATCATATGTAAATCCTAAGGGATTAAGAAGACAGAACTTCAGAAATCATTTATGGATTGTAAGAAGACAGACGTACAACCGAAGAACTTCAACTTGCTCTTGAAGTAACATAAACACACCAGATCATAGGAATACACTCCTTAAGTGTATCTACAAAATGTAATTTTGATCATTTTCAATGATATAAATTATGCTTTTTTCCAAGGGAAAAAAAAATAAGCTCTAGTCATATAAATAATTCATTTAGACGGGCATGTCAATGTACTAAGGACCAATATATCACTTTGAGAATTTGAATTGTGGGGGAATATAACTACCCTATAATACAAACTAAGCAATTGTGGATGTATTTCAAGTGAACTCTTCACTCATGACGGAAGGTAATTAGCCTAATCACAACTGATAGTAAAATAAATAATATTTTTAATTTCAACAAATCATCTATCTATTGATGTGACACTATTTTCTCTCACTTTAGTACAAACATTGTTCATGATTCCAACGTCATATTTTATGAGTTCTCTTTATTTTTTGGTTATTATATATATAGCAATTGTAAGTTTAAATATTATGATGATACTTACATGATTGATATAGTACTTACATTATGGAACAGTTCGTCACAAAAGATCTTGTATTATATTGAAATCTTCTAACATGCAAGGTTATTTTCTTATATCTCGCATTTAATTCTTACTGCCTTAGTGCTTGAATTTATGAAATAATTGAAATCAAAATGAAAGAATGAGCAAATAAACACACCATTGAACACAAGANAAGAAGGCACACACATGGAATTGGGCCATTGGAAGATTGTAGAGTTCTTAAATGAACATTTTCAAGAAGTACAAAGAACTTTTTTGTGAACTTTTTGAAACCATTTTTGGTTCAAAAATCATATGTAAATCCTAAGGGATTAAGAAGACAGAACTTCAGAAATCATTTATGGATTGTAAGAAGACAGACGTACAACCGAAGAACTTCAACTTGCTCTTGAAGTAACATAAACACACCAGATCATAGGAATACACTCCTTAAGTGTATCTACAAAATGTAATTTTGATCATTTTCAATGATATAAATTATGCTTTTTTCCAAGGGAAAAAAAAATAAGCTCTAGTCATATAAATAATTCATTTAGACGGGCATGTCAATGTACTAAGGACCAATATATCACTTTGAGAATTTGAATTGTGGGGGAATATAACTACCCTATAATACAAACTAAGCAATTGTGGATGTATTTCAAGTGAACTCTTCACTCATGACGGAAGGTAATTAGCCTAATCACAACTGATAGTAAAATAAATAATATTTTTAATTTCAACAAATCATCTATCTATTGATGTGACACTATTTTCTCTCACTTTAGTACAAACATTGTTCATGATTCCAACGTCATATTTTATGAGTTCTCTTTATTTTTTGGTTATTATATATATAGCAATTGTAAGTTTAAATATTATGATGATACTTACATGATTGATATAGTACTTACATTATGGAACAGTTCGTCACAAAAGATCTTGTATTATATTGAAATCTTCTAACATGCAAGGTTATTTTCTTATATCTCGCATTTAATTCTTACTGCCTTAGTGCTTGAATTTATGAAATAATTGAAATCAAAATGAAAGAATGAGCAAATAAACACACCATTGAACACAAGAAGTATCTTGGGAAACCCAATATGAGAGAAAACCTAGCTAGAAGGTGAAGCATATGTTGTGCTTTGTTTTCTTCAATAATGAAAATGCAAATACAAAGAAAGGGGCACTCACTATGGAGTTGCCTCTGACACTATGGCCTGAACGATTGTTACGGAATCTCCTACCTCCTATGTTATGCTCTCAAAATCCTACTACTTGATGCCTTGCTCAACTATGGAACAAGTACAATGCTAAAGAATGGAGCTTTGTCTCGTCCTGGCAACTCGGTATTTAAAATAGCTCGATAGTCATCTAGGGTTAGGGTTTTTGCATCTTCAACTCTCAATTAGTGATAAGGTTTTCACATTTCTAGAATCGTCTTGAAAGTCCACATGTGTGAGTAATGGGAGCTAATGTGGCATCCACTTGTACCATGGTGGTCAAGAAGGTAGGTCAACTTGTGAGAGGCATAACTTCTGCATACGAACTCCAATTGAGGTAATTTTCACATCGTTGGAAAGGACTCGGTGTTTAGAACAACATCAAGGGTCTAGAGCTACATTCATAGAGTTTTGCCCCAAAAAATGTCATTTGATGCCAATTCCTCCAATTTTTGCACCCAAAAAAGTACTAAGGTAGATGAAAAATTATATGATGAACCATTTTGGATCATACCTCCCTGTTTAGGGAGGCTTTTTGGTCCCCAAAATCTTTTGTTGAATGAGGTGAGAAAAATTTTACTCCACCTTCTCCCTAGAGTACCATTTTTCCTTGCCTGGAAATTGTCCTTTGAACCCAATCTATGAAAGGTCGTGTTGTCTCTATCCTAGAGTTATGGACCACTTCTACAAAACTATATCTTATATCAACTCTGCCTAAACTTCTAGCAATAAGTCTTTTATGGTAGGTGGACCTCCTCCTTAGTTTCTTGATCCAACATGGAAGGCTCGTAGAGTTTCAGATTCTCCACATCCACTACCGAGTAAATGCACATATATGGGGCTAGATTGAGTCTATAAGCATTATCACCCACCTTCTCCAATACTTCAAAAGGACCATACCATGGAGCCTTGGTTTTCATACCATGAACCTATAGTCTTTCCTTGTTCAGCTATAGCCAAACTCTATCTCCCACTCTGAATGATTTCTTTGTTCTATGTTGATCATGTTGGGACTTATACCTTTTATGCGACTTCTTCAACATCTCTTATATTTGCAAGTGGATATTCCTAATCTTTTCCATAAACTTCTTCAATTCAAACGCTTCTCCTGTGATGTCTTCCCTCACTCGTCCTTATTGTCCATGGACAACATCCAAGTGCAAAGGTGGCAAAATACTCAAAGCAAGTTTCAAAAGGGGACTTGTCGATAGAAGTATGGACAACTCTGTTATAAGAGTGTTGAATGTAGTCAATTAGGTCTAACTCGTGTGGTTGTGGGATGGATTGTTATCCTCCCCACCCAAATTCTATTCACATAAATGATATACCGTGCTCATATTGAGTATATTGTTGTAAAGGCTTTGAGCCCTATTATTGACCAATAAAGAATCTAGGGCTTACCTTGGGTACCATCCTCGAAATGAGGAGAAGTACCTAGGGGTTTTCCCTGGGAGTTGTTATCTACAAAAAAAGAGTGTTTAACGTAGATCAAATTTTCATCCTAGATCTTCGAATGCTTCTAATTGTAACCCCTCAGAAGTTGTACCAAAGTCTTCTTAACTACTTTTGTCTGCCCATTTATTTGTGGATGGAATGTTGTAGATCTCTTCAACTTACTAGCCATCTTCTCCCAAAGTGTAGTCCAAAAGGCACTGAGAAATTTGGTATCTCTATCCGAGATGATGCTCCTTGGTATCCCAAAGTGCACCCAAACCTAGTCAAAGAACATGTGTGTTGCTTCTGATCTTTTGATGGTCTATTTACAAGGCATGACAATGCACATCTTGTTGAACACGTCAACTACCACAAACATATTGTCATGTCCCTTCCTGGTTGTTGGAAAACCACCCATAAAATCCATCGAAATGTTTTCCCAAGGTTGATTGGGTATAGGTAAGGGATGGTATAGACCTTGCTTCCTATTATTGGGCTTGCTAGTACAGCAAAGCATGCATCCTCTAATACACCAAGCTACATCTTCTTGCATCTTGGGCCAATACACATGCCTTTGTAAGTTGGCAATCATCTTCCTAACACCAAAATGTCATGCAACCTTGGAGGTGTGAGCCTCTCTAATGAGCTACAATCTTTCACCTTTAGGAACATAGAGCTTGTCTAGCTTGTAGAGCAACCCATTATGGAGATGATAATCAACCTCATGGTCACTTGCTTCTACATTAATTTGGCCATGTAGTCGTTAAAACACCTCTTTAAAGTCCCCATCTTTTATGTATGCAACATAGGTGAAAGGATCCATGTGCATAAGATTTCCCAAAACTGCAATCTTGGATGTGGGTGGCCTTGAAAGCATGTTTGCCAACTTATCAATGTTGCCCTTCTTATACTTGATGACTAGATGAAACTATTGCAAAATCCCCATCCACTTTGTAATGTATGGTTTGTTGAAGCTTACTATGGGCCTGCAAATATTGCAATGGCTAGTGATCAATGTGGATAATGGTTTTATTGCTCATCAAATAGTACTTCCACTTCTTAACAACTCAAACCAAGGCATAGAGTTCCTTCATAGGTAGGGTAGTTTAGAATTTCCCCATGAAATGTTTCAGAATGATAGCATATTGTCTTACCTTCTTGCATCAAAATTGCTCCCATAGCATACCCTCTTGCATTTGTCTCCACTTTGAAAGGCTTATACAAGCTAGGTAATGTGAGAACTAGTGCTTGACTAATATTTCATTTTAGCTAGCTCACAGGGGTGTGGTCTAGTGGCCAGCGGACATACTATTAAGGTGTTCGTGCTGCTAAGCAGGTCACGACTTCAAACCTCGTCTTATCTGGAGGCCAGGCTTGTGAGTGGTGTGGTTCTCCCTAGGGTTTATAAGGCAGCCGACAGGGATTCGACCTCGTGTCATGCGGTAGCCAGATACCGTCGTAGTTACTGATTCCCCTAGATACAAAAAAAAAAAAAAAAATCATTTTAGCTCGTCAAAATATTTTCGTTGATTCTTTACCCATTATAAACTCTTACCACTGGCTATTATGGTGTGGAGTGGCACAACTATCACTGAAAATGATGCTATGAACTTCTATAGGTACTAAGTCACCCCAACCCTATATCTGACTCTGACGTGCATGATGTGATACTTCTCCAATTGAGTACCCCATCTGCAGTTAGATTCACATAATCTTCTTCTCGCGCAGTAGTTTTGTATAACTGGTTAATTTCCTCCAGGTCTAAATAAGTGGGTTCTACAAGCCTTTCTCCTTCTTATGGATCCAATGGTGCAATGAGTTTGTACTCGCCTAACTCGAAAGTCATCTTCCTCGTCTTTAGATTGATTATGATCTGGTTATCAAACGCTCAATCCAAGCCAAACAATGTTGGATAAGGTGTTGTACCATCCATAATTTTTATTACTTCGAAATTGGCTTTAGTGCGCACTCCATCCAGATCTACTGTCACACCCTTTAACCTTCCAATTGGCAGGACCCTGTGTTGATTTGCTAGTTTCAACTAAACAGGTGAATATCCTAATGTGGGCTCTCCCATACATTGCCATGTCTTCTTGGGTAGTACATTCACTTTGGAGCCTAAATCCAGTATAATACCCCCCATGTTGAAATCTCCAATGTTGGCGTTCAATCTGAATTCTCTACTTGTTCTCCTCCTCGTATGCAAATGATTAATTGTTTTCTATTTGAACTTTCCCTCTATTTCTGTGCTACATCTTTCTAACATATTTTGTAACACTTTAACAGATGATGGATCATTTAGTAGTTTAACACAAGATTGCAAAAAATCATTTATGGTACTTACTTGTCCTATAGGTTGTGCTTCATTAGTGTGATCCAGCGATGAAGGCATCCCGTACGTTGGTACGTCCTGAGTATATTGTGTAGTTGATGTGGATGCAATGTTTGACTTCAAGAATTCTTTTATGGCTTGCTTGAGTATCTCCTTTTCGTTCTGCGCATCAAACTGCTTATGTGGTTCAACGTTCTTCTTTACCCATTGGTCTTGTGTTGGATCTTGTCTTACTGCGTCATCTCCTGTCTTGGCTCCTCCACGTGTAACTATGTTGATATTTCTTCCATCATCCCTTGCTTCTGCAGAAATCCATTAAACATTCTGATTGCTCTTATTTCTCTTTTCCTGGATCTCCCCCAATAGTGTCGGACAATCTTCTGTGTCATGGTCGGATGCACGACAATACATACATGTCACAGGTGGAAGTGGACATTCTCTTGCATAGTGTCCTGGTTGTTGACATTTATGGCATACCACCGGTCCTCTGCCTCTTTCAAAGCCTCCTCTACCTTGTTCTCCACCTCTGTAGCCAACTTGATCTCCTCGCAGTGTGTTGTATTGTGGCACCTAGTTATACTGCGCGGAATTATACTGTGGTTGTGCGGTATTGTACTGTGGTTGTGCAATGTTATATTGTTGTGGCGAGGTGTTATATGGGGTTGTTACTTGGTTAAACTGTGGTGCAACTTGCCCTGTCATCATCTTTGCCTGCACCCTAGAAGTGTCTAATGTTCTTTCCCTCATTAACTCCATCGTCCTGCAATCTTTGTCATCATGGCCTACTGACTTGCAAAAGTTGCAATATGAACTCTCAGGCATTGTCTGGTATTTCTGCATCAATGCGAAGTGATATGAATCATGCCCTTGTTTCTTACAATCTCACACCATAGTCCTCCTGATGGAAAAGGGTTTGGCAGTCCCGTTGCCATGTACTGCGCGAATGTTGGGAATTCGTTCTTATGGTGTCCTTCTGTCCTACATGTGGTACACCAAAAAAACTTCTCTTTTGTCCTTACTCATGTTTTAGTTTAATTGAAATGTTAGATTCTTTAGGTCTTCCTTAAGCTCCTATATTGTTGGATTTGTCTTCTAATATTGGTTCTCTTCTAGTTGTAAGGCTGCCTATAGAGCCTCTGTCTGGGTCTAAAACTTTTGTTGTCTCAAGGGGTATTTCAAATGTGGTAGCAATGAATTGAAAAACACATGCCTATGTTGCATATCTGTCATGACATACTTCAACTTTCCCTTCAATCATTTGAATCTTTGGTCTATCTCCCAGACAAATTCTCCCAGTTTCTGCCTGATCTCTATCATCTCATTCATGTATTGATCCTCTAATCCAAGCTTCTGGAATTCATTTATCAACAGCTTCTTGATATCCCCAATCGTTCTGGTTGTTCCTGGTGGATTGTTTGCAGCTAATCTCATGTAGCAATCTAGTGTGCAGTCTCTTAGCGTGATGGCTAACTGTGAAAGTTTGTTATCCTCATATGTGATCTGCTTTGCTTCCCAAATATTTTCACAGATAAACAAGTGTTTCTCGGGGTCCTCCGACACCTCTCCTTGGATTCTGGTAACTTGATGGTGGGATCATGTCCTGACATCCTGAATGTTGAACTACTACCTTTGCGCGGTGTAGATCCTTGACTAATGCTTCCTGAACTGGCTCGCCCAGTTGTTTCTCCCTGTGTAGATGTACTTCCTACGACGTTTCTTCCAATTAAATTCGGTTGTCTAAACGGTGGTGTTCTTTCTGGTGTATTAGTCGCATATGGGTTTATGGGTTCCACACTAACACTGATATGGATAGGAGTTCTACCTCTAGTTTATGCTCTTGGACCTCTTGTCTTCCTTTCATATGTCGCGCGTAGGATTTCCTCAATCTGCTCCATAACCCAAAGATCCTCTACCTCTTCTTCATCACTTGCCAAGCCTTCCCTCGTGGTTATGGCTCTCTTCTTATTGTTTATCTTATATTGGTAGGGTACTCCACTGTGTGTTCTTCCAGCCATTTCCATGATCTACTTGATCTGGTCTTCCTCCATCATGATTGGATCCAAGGCCTCCTCTGTCTTTCTTTTATCCATCTCTTCCTCCAGTTCTCCGTCTCCTGTTATTGCTTCCCCCTTCCCCCATGCACGCAGGGAAGTTTAGTTGTTTGAGGCCATTTTCATTACACCTTTATTATATAGTAACATCCTGATGGAAGTGTACAACAATCTGATATACCTACCTTGAGGTCCCTTCAGGAACTCTTGCTCTGCTACGCTGTAAGACTTCGTAGTATCTACTACAAATTCTGTGATAAATCCTGCAACAATGTTGTCTAACCGGAAATATATTGCACATGTAAACTTATTGTCAACTTGTTGTAGTTGCACAATCTCATCGAGATTTCATTCTAGATACCTGATTCGATTTGTAGGGTGGTTGTCTTTCAAACTCAATATCCACTCCTACAACACATGTGAGAAATCAAAGAAAAATACTTCATGCAAGTGGCTAAATACGTACTTGTCCAAATATTTGTGTGGTGTTAACTGCGGGTTTATGTTATCTTTCTGCACAAATTCTAGCTCCTTTGTTTTCAACCAACTCTCGATATTTTCCTTCGTTGGGTTCCACAGTCTCAACATTCCCTTTTATATTCTCATTCTTTTAACGTTGTGTCATAAGATATTCACAACTCTTCAATAGATCTCATTCACTCAATCCCTTTCTGTTCCAACTGGCAACAAAACCATTTGTTGGGTTTCTACTTTGTCCTGGCTATCGTTCTTGGTCTGACCCAGGTTCAGGTCCTGGTTTGGTTTCCAACAAAAACCTCTTTAAAACTATCGGCCCTCCTGGTAACCCAGAAGGCAACACAATGCACATGATGCACTACGCAGTCTCACCCAATATAGTTCTTAGGGGTGGCTGCAATGCTCAGGTGCTTGCAGCCTAGGAATGACTGGGGATATGTGAATGCACACTCTGTGGTCTTCATTCAATTACTAGCTCATACATCTAGATTTATTCTATTGTCATTCCAACTCATGCATGTAAAATATTAGATCTAACTAATTCCTTCATTCATTTATCTAACATCTAATCATCAACATAAAAAAAGATACATAACATGCAGTCACATAATGCATGGTCTACCATGGTTCACCCCTCCTGGGCTACGTCCACAACGATTTGGTTATTCTTCTCTTTTATTATCTTTGGTTCAAAACTATAGCGCCACGCGCATTACAACTCTTCCTCAAAACATGTCGAGATCTTACAACGAGGCGGACTAGATCGCACCAGGCTCCTCAGCCTGCGATCTGACCCTCGAGATCTACCCTAATCCCTCTCCTCAACTCAACAACTTACAAAAATAGATTGGACTTACAATCGCATTAAGCAACAACAACTACTAACAATGTTTGAACACGCTAGCATCCAACCAACTCCAAACCCCTTACCTAAACCTCCTAGGTACCTATTTATACATATTTTCGGCTTACCAGCCATTACATTCTCTTACCAAAACCCTAACCATATCCTCGCTAGGTCTTCTTGCATGTGTGCCTCGCATGCCTTCCTCTTCTGCATGCATGTTTGTTTTACACGTGTTGATCCTTCTGCATGCGCATCTGCCTCCCACATCGTGCCTTTCCCTCAAAGCTGGCATGCGCCCAACAATATCTTAAGTTCCCCTCCAGTGATCACATACCCCAAATACACCAATGACTATTGAGAAAACTCACATTTCATGAGGTTTTCCAGTAGTTGATGCTTTTTCAAAGTCTCTAACAATTGTCTAAGATCTGAGATGTGCTCCTCCCAAGTAGAGCTATAAAACAATATCTCATCCAAATACATTATTACAAATGAATCTAAATAGGGAAGCAACACAACATTCATCAATTGCATAAATGTAGCCAATGCATTACATAAACCAAAAGGCACGACCAACCATTCATACAAACTTTGCCTCATCTTGAAGTTTGTCTTCCATGTGTTTTCATATTTAACGCATACCTGGTGGTATCCCCATTTGAGATCCAACTTGGTGAAGTACTTGGCATGCTACAACTGGTATAACAAATAATCGATCCCGGGAAAAGGGAACCCATTCTTAAGTGTGGTCTTGTTTAAAGCTTTGTAGTTGATACACATTTGCCTAGTCCCATCCTTCTTAGTTATTATGATTATTGGTGACCCACAAGGTGAAGTGCTTGGTCAAATTACTCCCTATTCCAGTAGTTGTTGTAATTGTTTCTTTACTTCATTTGCGTCCATAATAGACCGTCTATACAAACCAATATTTGGTAATGAGGAGTCGGGCAACATATGTATCTCATGCTCCAGTTGCCTCTTTTGTGGAAGCCCTTTAGTCTCTTGGAACTCTCCTATGTATGCCTGCAACAACTCCTCCAACTATTTTTTCTATTCTTAGGTACATTCCTTCATGGATACCTTTACTCTTACCAATTCCTCCCTTGGTCGATTCTCTCTTAAAAAAAGCAACGCATGTTTCTTACCATAACCGATCAACTTTTTGGCTTAGTTAGCACTTACCAAAGAGATATTTGACTTGCCTTTGTGTGTGTTGATGATGCAAGACTTTCCATCCTTGATCAAGTGGTATTGATTTGCTCTTCGCATAAAGATCACATCCTTCATATACATGTAGGGGCTTCCAAATACTACACCACACACGTCAAGGGGTACTACATCTATATCCACTTCATCAATAAAATATGCACTTATGGAAAGCTCGATCTTACACTATTTAGTGACTTTGATTTATGCATCCTTATCCACTCATNACATGTAGGGGCTTCCAAATACTACACCACACACGTCAAGGGGTACTACATCTATATCCACTTCATCAATAAAATATGCACTTATGGAAAGCTCGATCTTACACTATTTAGTGACTTTGATTTATGCATCCTTATCCACTCATATGAATGGACATGGGCTTGGATGATCATGAACCTCCAACCCAAGCTTGTTGACAATATAATCTATTATGAGGTTGGCCTATGAACCAGATGTTAGAAAAACAGGATCGTGGAGCAATAAAATAAAACAAATGTGGAAATAAAACACACAAGATACACAAATATATGTGGTTCACCCATTGTGGGCTATGTCCACCAGAGAAATTGTTAGGTCCTTCCTTTTTATTGTCCAACAAAATGAAGGGACATAACCTACAACACGACCGATGTAACTTCCTCTTCTTTCTCTCATAGTCTCTTCTCTCATAATACAATATTCACTCATTTACCCAGCCATAATACAATTCCTCATAAAAGATGGTTGTCTTCTAGGGAAAAAAAACCTATCATAACTTCTACCGTCAGATCTACGACCTTGTAATGAACAGTCCAGATTGATTGTGAAATTACAATATTTTACAAGGCAATTTTTCCCAAAAATCTCTCCCCCCCCCCTGGACCCCCTTGATCACAANGGGGGGGGGGGGGGGGGGAAGCCCTCCCACACCCCCCGTCAAGAAATGGGATCCAAACATGGCTGAAACAAATCTCTGAATTGGGAAGATAATCAGGCTCCACAACCAACACCATAATAAAATAGAGCATCTACCTTGGTCTTTTTGACCTAGATCTTAATATGGAAGAGTTTAATCATCTCCTTCTCTTCCTTATGAGGAAGGCTACTGAGATTCACCTCCTTCTGCACTGAAGTGCATGCAATCTTCTCATCCACATCTGCGATGATCTCTATGTAACATACCCAATCTCCGACTGAGTCCCATCACCTTACACATGCTCTGAATCAACCAAACTATAATAACCCCATCATATTATTGAGCAATGCTACTCTAAAATTTGTCTGCGTAGTTTCTACTTTACACACAAGTCCGCGCTCAACCCAATTTGAGTCGCGCCATACAACTTATAACAACGGAAGCAACATTCTCTTTTAATACAACCTTAAGCAGCATAATTCAATCAAACAACTACGCGCACCAGCATATTTACCCCATAGTACAACTATGTGCACAACCACTTGGGCGGCATGTGCCACTTCTATTATTACTGTGTGCGGGGTCTAATTCCTTAACCACACACACATGAGTTTCAGCCTCTTGAAGCATACCGGTTACGATCTTGCGCACCCGACCACTAAACCCTCTTCTTGATGACTCGTAACCAAAATCACAAGGTTAAACTTAACAGGAAAAGTTACCATCAACTGACATACTCATGCACAACTACAATTAAAGGCTAAAAACACCATACTTACACGAGCCTACAACAATTAACAAAATAATAACAAATACTTATATGCAAAACATACAAAAATTTAACTATGTCAAACATAGACAAAAATGCACATAGTAACCAAGACAAATACATAAAAAACACTTATCTTAAATGAAAGTCACCAATTGTGGCCTTGAATCAAACATTCCTCCCAGCCATAGATGTTGTTGCTCATAATTTTTCAGCAATAGGTCACCCTCGAGCTGGGGCTCAACTCCACCGGGGCCAAAAGGTTCCTAGCAACAAGCTATGGTCTGAAACCCAACAAAATTACTTAGTCCTAGGTGTCCACTGCTGCATCTAGCCCATAGTCCCGCATTCCCCACACACCTCTCACACCTAAGGAAGTGTGCCCCTTCTCTGCTCAACAGTCCTTCAACTACCGCACTTTCCTTCCCAGAGTTACTAGCAACAGGCCCGACAAGAAGTCTTTGAGCCCTGCGACTAATGCTCATTGCACCAGGGAACAAATCTCAACAAAAACTCTCTCCTGGAGAGTATGCCCACAATTTTGACAACCACTCCACATGAACCAATTTCTCACCCAGAGAGATTGCTCATGGTATGTCCACCTGACTCTTCGATAGTGAAACTCTGAATGTAGCCCCATAACTCCTTACACACTTTTCTGTGTAGATAAGGTAATAATCAGATTTTCCATACAATCTAATCCCCTTCTGCACACGAGAGCCTGCAACATGAATTCCTTCCCCGGATCCCTAGATCATCTCCCATGCAATAATCACCATCATAATAATAAAATACATTAAGGCCAACAATATATATTGCATGCCTTCCACTTGACACTTGTCATCTTCAAAGTAACTTTAATCCACTTGGTGACCCATTCCCTACCCTTGGGATCTTAGGATAAAATAATATATATTTGACATTATACTTTTCTTGGAAATATTATAAAATATTCCTCAAGACTTATGACTCACCCCCTTTTCCCTTTTTCCATTGGAGTAGGCCCCCCATTTCTTTTTGTTTGAGTCAGTTAATGCGCAACGATGCAATATTATCTGCGTCCAGGATCACTAGCCTCATAATCACATAGACTCTCCAGCCTCCATACATATCCATTCATTCCCACACACTAATCCAAGTGCGTGCAACATAGTGCAATGTGCACACTTGCTCAAGTGCACGCAACACATAGATTATGCACACCTTGTCTTTGTTAGAACTTTTTTGCACACTACTCTGATGCGCGCAATACCAAAACCAAATGTCCTTGGCTCACTAGCCTAAATGTACATTATATTTACACTTGGTATCAATCAAAACACCAACCTTTATGTACAATTACAAAGGGTTCTGGATTAGGGACACTACACTCTACCTCGTTGCTTGGATCCTTTCCTAGCAAGTTCTTCTTCTCAACATCTTTCTTAAGATACTTTGGATTCAACTATGGATGTAGATTCCAACACTTGTCTTCGGTGTGACCATTTATATTGCAATGGTTGCGGTGGTTGTTTGGATTCTTGCATTGATATGCAATGGATGCCATCTTCTTGTCTTTTCCTTTCCACTTCTTCTCACCCTCCTTGGAAGCATATTGGTTGTCTTTCTATTTAGAACCACTTGGTTTTCCTTTCTTGCGGCCTATGTTCTCCAAGCACTGTGCTTGCACATAGGCCTCATCGATGGTCCTTGATTTGAAGAGAAACAATTGCTTTTGCAAATGACTACGTAGACCCCCTAGATACTCGTGGAGTACATCTAGGTTCTTGGGAGAGATACCCAACATGATCGTCATCTTCTTGAATTCGATGGTGTACTCTTGCACACTTTGTCCTTATCTATGCATGAAGTGATGCCAACAGATCCATTGGTCCTCTACATACACAATAGGGTAGAAATGGGACTTGATGAGTGTTTTAAAATCTTCCCACTTAGTTACTGGTGGATCACCCTCCATCCTAAGTGTCTCTTTCTATCTTTCCCACTAGGATAGTGCATGGCCCTCCAGTTTCAATCGAGAAAATGAAATTTTTGTTCTTCGTCTATATTATGGACATTGAAACACGCTTCTAACTATTGCAACAAATGATTCAACTCAATAACATCAATCTCACCTTAATAGGGTTTGATGTCCACTTTCACTTCCATTTTGATTAGAGACTGTGAAGGAGTGATGGCACTGGAACTCGGTTGCTCTTTCTTGTGCTCTTTTCTCAACTCATTTTATGGGTCTTCACTATCACATGATTTCTCATATGATCCAGCTTCCGAGTTAGAGCCACCAACCTCTCTAAAAAGTCTAAACTTGTTTGCTAGAGCCGCCATGAGGAGGGCCATGTCACAAGAGATATCAACAACTTGCTCATCTATTCTTGAAAATATCTCTTCCACTACACCCTGAGGATTGTTATGAATATAATCATCGGCCATGGCTAGGGTTCTACAACCTGCCTCTTAAGCCAATTCCCGGATCTTGCAACTTTCCATAAGTGCCCTAAAGAAAACTGCTTTGATACCAATATGATCTATAAATTTCCATGGATATTCCACTGGAATAGTTCGTCACAACAGATCTTGTATTATACTGAAATCTTCTAATATGTAGGGTTATTTTCTTAGATCTTAGATTTAATTATTACTAGTTTAGTGCTTGAAAGTCTGAAATAATTAAAATCAAAATGAAAGAACAAGCATATAAACACACCATCTACACCATTGAACACAAGATGTATCCTAGGTGTTGTCACATAAAAATCACTTATAGAACTATACATGTGATCATCGGAAGGGTCATTGGTTCAATACACCAAGGTGCATATCCATGGTATTAATACACTGTCTTCAACAAGACAAAAACTATACAAAGTGGGTTTTTGATCATCCACACGACTCAGTAATATGGATTTTGTGTAATTTGTGTGCACCCACGCAACTGCTCCTTCAAAACTCACATGGACCGACCGTAAATGAAGTTTCACCAACTTTCAATGCATTGATGACCAACAATCCCATTAGATGTAATTCATACTTGAAAGACTAAGAGGCCTCGAGCCCATGGGCATTGAAGGTTGGTACTACAAATGGCTGCATGTCCACTGATGCATGGGAGGTCACACCCAAGTGGCCTCCCCTTTTCCATTGAAACTAATTTTTATCAAGCTTGTTGGAAGATTATAAAAAGAGGCCATTAGCATGCACTAACACAAGAGAATCCAAAGTTATGTTATGTTGATTGCATGAACTTAGAGAATCCTTGTTTCTCACAAACTCATCCATACTTTCATAGCCATTATAGATTGGTGTATTAAACCTCTTAAAGATTGAGAGCTTTTTACACATCTTCTTACCATTTCATTTCATTCAGAGAAGGATAGAGAGAGGTTTTAAGAGGACAAAAAAGACACATCCCAAATTGGAAGAAGAGAGCTCACTTGCTCACCAATTCCCCGACAGTGTTGTACTCAAAGTCTTTCCATTGGTATAAAAAATCTCACCATTATTTCACTCTTGTTATTACATTTTGTGCTCTTATTTCCTTATTTTGTTTACATTTTTTTTGTTTTATGGTGTTCCACTAACACTCTAGCAATTTTTTATGGTGCTAGATAAGCTCATGTTAACATTAAATTGTCTTTTTGGTTCACCCAAGTGGCAAAAGGGACATAACATATTGGCGACTCCATCAGTGTTCTAACTCACATTTCTTTCTTCATAGGCTTGAAGAGTCCTTTCTCTCACTGGTGTTATTTTGCAGGTCACCAAACCGACTTATCCTTGAGTTGAAACCAACCTTTTGGACCCTTATAGCTTCAGAAGTTGTGTGGAATTTGTTATGTTTGTGGTGACAAACTCTGCACGGATTTTGAAAGAAAAGTCACATAGAGGGGCACAAATTTCATCTGACACTACATTTTTTCTATGCCTAGTCTGCACACTTTAGTGCATCTATCACCACTATGACTTGAGTGGACCCTCTTTTCTCCCTAGGCCAAGGGTGTTTTCACTTTGACTTGCCAATATGGGCTAAATGTTCGATTACTTGCACTTCGTAAAATTAGATAATCTTACTTTAAGTTCATTCTTGTATGATAAGTTAGCTAATCAAGATTAATAGGGAGGATACGAAGAACCAAAAAATTATTTTGTCTTGCTACATGGATGGCTACATATGAACATAAACTTTTAGTTGGACTCTTTCATTAAAAGCACTTTACTTTTTGGGACTATGAGATTTCTTGTCTACCTCAAGTATGCTCTTCATCTTGCACTTTCTTGAGTGATATTGGTGAATCAAAAAGAGGTTTAGAAGACTTCTCCATCTCCCTTCCAAAGAACACATATTGGTTAAATTAAAGTCGAAAGTAAGCACCCCAAATGTGCACATATTGACTTTGTTTTTTTCTTCACAAGTCTTTTCAAAGTTCAAACAAATAACTAAGTGAGGCCAAAGCACCAACACATGTGAATCTCATAGTTCATTTTTTGCAAACAAAACACTAGGGAGTTAAGATAATTAAAAGGACCACATTTGTCCACTTCATTGCACAACCTAGGAGACTTTCATTTTCCAAAAGAACAACTAGGGAGTTAAAGCATTGGAACATACCACCAAATGTCCATATCTTCTACTATCTATTGATAATTTCATTTTTTCCAATTATTTAAGGTCGCAAGAACATTTAGAGTTTAATTAGGGAAGATAAACATACCCTACGACGTCCATATGTTTCAAATCCACTCATAAACATATTTTTGCACACTTTCACCACTGCACCCATCCACACTCACACACATTAAGGCATCCACAAATCATTTTTTCCAAAGTATGCTCTCCTTCTTATGCCCATAAGTGATCTAGGAGGACCAGAAAGACTCAAGTGTTCTCAAAGATCCTTCAACACACCCTTAAGCAATGGGATTGGTGCATGACCAAAATCCCCCAAAAAATTTAAAACACATCTAAGAACCTACTAAAATCCTCCTCAAGAGGTCACGAAACAAATTTTAGTTCACATTAGGATTTTAGGGGTAGGTATCTAAAAAAAAACCTCGTTATCACTTCTCATAAAAAATTTAGTAGTTGATTGTTTAGGGAACTTCAAATCCTTCAACTCAAGTGTTCCTACACCATAAGGAAGGGAGATACCCATGAAAGGGTAAAGCTTAGGTCTAGTTGTTCCATGAGATTCTTCTTGAGCCACTTGGTTCTTGTGAGGTATCCCAACTTGTGATCGCCTTTTGAGGCTGAGAGTCCCCTGCTACACTTGAGGAGGTCACCTAGTGGCCAAAAATTAGGATTTTCTATAGAGGTGGTGGTTGTGGTCTGCAATTGCACCTAGGTTGGATTTTGAATGGCTATTGGGAAATATTGTTAGTCATTATGGGATATGCACCCTCTACCCCTCATTATAAATGATCTTTTATACCTCCATTAGCCTCTCTTCCGGTGGGTTCATGCCCCATTATCAAGAGTTATTGGAAAGCCTAGTCACATTGACATGAAGGATGCGACGTCTCTAAGATGCATGCTTTTACTTTTTATTCCCCCACGTAGAAAATATCCCACCCTACCCAAACATTTTACTTTGATATGATAAATGTATGTTGTATCCATTTTATACTAACCATGTTCATGTTTGTGCTTTGTTAAAATAGGCCATCTTCATTTTTGAAAGCACAAGTTAGATATCTTTTCACTTAAACAA
Source organism: Picea sitchensis (assembly GCA_010110895.2). Taxonomy (NCBI): domain Eukaryota; kingdom Viridiplantae; phylum Streptophyta; class Pinopsida; order Pinales; family Pinaceae; genus Picea; species Picea sitchensis. The sequence goes on from SNQJ01S0062258.1 coordinate 66,143, forward strand.
TCACACACACTTTTGTTAGTCTAGCAACCATAGGGGACCCACTACCTCCCAAGTGTTCCAGATGCTTGCTTGGCGTCCCACCAATGTTGGGAGGCATCTCTGGTTTCATCGCTTTGCCTATTCATCCTCCTCACTCACCTTTGAGTGCAGTGGTGCTTGGTTCAACCTTGCTTGGTCCCACCTTGCTAGGCGCAACTACCCCCAACGACACATCCAATAACCCTTACTCATTAGGAATTGGCTCTCAACCATCAACCTCAATGGCAGGATGACAAAACCTACGATATACAACTTCGTTAAATCTTTTCGATCTGGCGAAGCTCACCAATGACCCCATTCCACACAATATAGGTTGATTGAACATGTCAACCAAGCTCCCCTCGAACATTCCCAGGTTTGACGAGAAATTGTTTGAAGACTCGGCCAACCATGTCATGACATTTCACTTATCGTGCTCATCTAATAGGATCATAGATGATTTCATCCACTTACAACTGTTTCAATGAACCTTAATCGATCCTTGAGTGAAATGGTATGTGCTCGAAAAAGCAGGGTCCCATGCAACCTTCAAATCTCTAGGCAAGGCATTCTCAACCCTTTTCAAGTTACCTTTACACCATGACAATGGCTTGGAAATCCTAAAAACTTCCATCAAACTACTTCCACCCATACCGTGGATCACATTCACGAGTGGCATCAGAGAAGGAGCCAGTGTAAAATTCAAGTCTCCCCTGGAACTTGTCCTTGATTGGTTCCTCAAGTCTCTTTTTCCCCTTGTTGTAAAATACATGGTCACCACGATGCCGCAAACCGAAGAATAAGCCATAACCAAATACCAACATCTTGATCTAGTCTATTCGCAGTCTGGTTACCTTTATAAGGTGCTCCCTGATGCTCCACAACCCTTACCACTTGGTCAGGAAAAACTTAGAATGTTCCATTCAACAGACGCACTAATTGGGCACATGACCCACCTCAACCCATACGGTATCCCTACACCCTCGTAAGACACCACTCAATATAATAACCCATATGGAGGAGTACCATGCTACCCTTCTTCCATGGGCACACCTCATGTACCCAATTGTGCATTGTCTTCCCCTCCTCCTTCAACAACCAGGGGGGACAATCATGTGCATCCCATGAATCCTTTTTCTTAGCTAGGTATGCATATTCCTATGCATATGCATGGACATTCATGCAACCCAAGTTGTAGAGGAGGACCCTCAACATCATACAACCTGTATGGGCCTCCACAACAAAGTATCCCATATCACCCATTCCATGTGTAGATTTTAACCTTGTATAATTAATTACTGCAATTCGATTCTTATTAAAAACACAAAAGATATAACGACACACACACATATTTTACCCTGGAAACCCAAACTGGGAAAACCAACAGCCTGTTTAGAGTTGCACCTCTAATTCTTTATTCATAACCAATCTTCATTGTTTATAATAATATATATAGGAACCCGCAACATCGAAAACCCCTAATCCATTAACCCAAATTATTCAACAACCCTAATTCCTTAACCATAATTAGAAAACCATGTGCTGAAAATCGATAAAAACGGACTTAAAAACCACAAAAAAATTGGGGGCTATGCTTTCCTGCTGGTTGCTTCATGTAGATTTATTCTTCTAGATCCCCATTTAGGAATGTTGTCTTCACATCCAAATGTTCCACTTCAAAATCAAAAGCAACATCAACAAATAAACTTAAATCTAATACAATTTGACTTGGCAACAAGAGAAAAAAATTCACCAAACTCAATTCCCTCTACCTGGGAATAACCTTTTGCCATTAACCGAGCTTTGCATTTCTCCACTTTGCCTTCTACATTCAAATTCGTATTAAACACCCATTTGTTGCCAATGGGATTTCTTCCAATTGACAACTCCACTAGATCCCAAGCCTCATTCTCGTCCAACGTTGCCATTTCTTCCACCATGGCCTTTTTAAAGAGTTTGTCATCCTCTGAATCCATTGCCTCCCTAACTGTTCTAGGATCGTCATTAGTAATAAACAAAGAAAAATTTAAATGGAAATAAGGTGGAGTATACCTTTCTAGTTTCCTTTTTTCTCGAACCAATCTCCTCAATAGTGGAGTATGAGTCTCTTCTTCTGATTCATGTTCTTATGTAGAGCTTGATTCATTATTCTTCAATTCAAACTATATTTTCACTGGTTCTTCTTCCTTTGGTAGGACTTCCTGTTTGGCAACATTTTTTATTTCTCTAAATACCACATCTCGACTATACACTACCTTCTTAGTTTCTGGGTTTCAAAGCTTATAACCTTTGAAACCATATTTATAGCCAATAAAGATACACTTTTCAACCTGTTTGCCCAACTTACTCATGTTTTCCTTTGGAATGTGAACATAGGCATCACAACCAAATACCCCGAGATATGTAAGAGAGGGTTTCTTACCAATCCATACCTCGTGTGGAATCTTGTCATCCAACACTGATGAAAGTGATCAATTGACCAGGGAACATGCAATACCAACTACCTTTGCCCAAAATTCATGTCCGAAACCGACACCATTGAGCATGCTCCTCGCTTTTTCCATCAACATCATGTTCATCCATTCTACAAATCCATTATATTGAGGTGTGTATGGAGTAGTCTTATGTCTTGCTATACCACACTTCTCATAGAATTCTCCCCCATTATCTATCCTCAACACCTTAATTCTCTTCTCTATCTAATTCTCCACAACATCCTTAAACTCTTTTAATTTGTCAAAGACTCTAGATTTCTTCTTGGGGGAATAAATCCATGTATTCCTCAAGAAATCATCTATAAATTATACATAGTACATAGATTTACCTAGTGATGGAACCGACACAGGTCCAAACACATCAATGTGTACCAGTTGTAAAATTCTCTCTGCCCTTGTAGTACCAGAGGAGAATCTTACATGATTCTACTTCCCATATAATAAATGTTGATAGAAATCAAAATTCAGAGAGTAATCAAACATACCTTTACCGTGTAATACTTGAATTCCCTTCTCTTTGATATGTCTAAGTCTTTGATGACACAACTCATTATTTTCTCCATAGACTGTAGGATTTTTTTCTTCTTCAGCTCCAATATGAAGAACAAAAAAACTATTGCACCCTTAACCAATAGTGTGTCCCAACAAATTATATAGAATTCCATTCTGATCACCCTTCAACAACACCATTTCCCCTCGAACCATCATGTAAGTTTCTTTCTCAAACACTATTTTTACCCCTGCATCGTCCATCTTTCTTATAGAAATCGAATTTTTGGCCAATCCTGAGATGTGTAGAACACCAGGGAGTGTTCTAATCCTACCATCCATGAGATTTAGCTTGACTTTTCCTCATCCTACAATTTTGGTTGTCAAGTCATCTCCTAGAAAAAACTCACCTTCATCATACCTTTGATATTTGCAGAACCACTCCCTGTAAGGAGTTATATGAAGGGATGTACTTGATGTTGAGATTGGATAGTAAGGAAGGCTGTCACCATGCATGGAATCCTAACACGGAGGAGGACAATGAAACGTATCCAAGTTAATGGGTTAATCTTTTTCTTAAAATTGTACTTATGAAAAAATACATTAAATGGGTTATATTTTAATGTTGACTTAATGAGTACTTTTTATAAACTTAAAGTGAGAAATAATTTAAGTAGTCATCTTTTAATTTTGACCATTGATCTCATAAGGTGTATGAGGATCAATCTTTGCCCTCCATCCTTTTGGAGATAGGGTTTCTCACTTGCTCATTGAGTAAAAAGGAGATCAACTTGGAGAGGGGTGCATTATGCACAAGAGAGAGGCAATTTTCTCAAGAGAGAGAGAGAGAGAGGATAATTGCTCGAGGGTTTGGAGAGAGAGTTTGCAGGGAGATAGAGGAGGCTTCTACACTGAGATTGGCACACATCTTCAACATTTCATAGGTCTTTTCCTACAGATTTGATCAGGAGGATTTGCAAAAGGGGGCCATACATTTGTTGAGGAGGTTTTGTATTTGGTTGGGCTTATTTTAGTTGTTTTACCACAATATTGACTTAATATCAATAGATAATAGTTGACTTACCACAATATCAAAGGCGTTGAGATGCTTTGTCATCTAGTCTCCATATTTCATCATCGGTTTGTACAACTTCTTATGTGGGAACATTTTGTTTACCATGGACTTAGACCGATACAAAGCCCCTAACTTATTCCATAAAGCCTTGGTTGTAGCTTCCCCCGACACATTCAGTAATATTGAATTTGAGAGACACAACTAGACTGTGGTCTTTTCCTTCCGATCTAACTTTTCCCAGTCTTCTATTGACATTCCTGAAGGTGCAGTGCCTAGATCCACAATGATCCATTGATCTTTGTCTACCAACAAATCTTCTATAGATAAAAAAAATTCCCATTAAATTTTTGATCTCTATCTTTGAACTACTTGCCATTTATTTTCACCACAAGACTCGATAGCACAGACCTCCCACTGTAACAAGGTTTATCATAGAGTCGAGCCAAACCCTTAGCCACAACGACATCCCCCAAAAGCCAATAGTTGTTATGATACCAAATGTAGATTTTAACCTTATTCAATTAATTGTTGCAAATTGATTCTTATTAAAAACATAAAAGATACAATGGCACACACACACACATTACACAAATATTTTATCCTTGAAACCCAAACTAGGAAAACCGACAACTTGTCTAGAGAGACACTTCTAATTCATTATTCATCATCAATCAACATTGTTTACAATAATATATATAGGAACCCGTGACATCCAAAACCCCTAATCGATTGACCCAAATTAGTCAACAACCATAATTCCTTAACCAAAATTAGAAAACCATCAGTGAAAACAATTTGCCGAAAAATTGTTGGTCCTCCACCACAAATGCAACAACAGGTTGGTGTCAACTTTGTCCCACGTTCACCAATACAACATGTTTAAGCATTTGAACAACCAAACATGGTCAACCCGAATACGCAACAGACCAACAAAAAGAAGAACAAAAATAAACCCAATGCCAACCGAGGATAGGAGGGAAACCCCCAACAACAAGATCCTCAAGCAAGGGGAAATCATAATGGTGGTAATAAGAACCAATACACTGGAAAAAACAATGACCAACAATGTCAGGGGAAGAACAACAATCTCATAACCAACTTCCCTTGTGCATTATGCAGTGAGTATGGACATTATACTCACCACTGCCCCTGAGTCATAGACTTCAAATAAATGAAGGAGTCTATGAACACCCAAGGTCCCCCTACTCTTCAAGGTGCTCCATAGGTTCAATAGAACTTCCCTCAACTTCCACCACAACAATCTTACACAACCCGTTCCCTCACCAAGGAGTGGTTTCCACACAACCAGAGACTAGGCCCTCCACCCAGCCAATGAGACAATATCCCAACCCATGATAAGCTCAAACCTACAATTCTTCAACCCGTAGCATTCTCATAGAATTTGAAGACATCCATCTTCAAACTCATGGACATGAATACAACATGCATCCCGACTCCACTTCGACCACATCTGATGCACCCCAATTGCCAATAGGTACTTGTTTGATGATCCCATGCCTTAGTGGTGACCCTAGCCCACCTGTACCAGGAGCACCTCTATGACATATTTTCCATAACCCATGTGTTATGGAAACACATAACTATAGCATTGTGGATGTCTTGGATCAATCACATGCAACCATGTTCATTATTGAGGTCTTGCAAACCTTTCCTTCACAAAGGAAATACTTGTTATCTGCATTGGGGGTGCCAGTCAACCCTTCTAAATTGTGCCTCATTACTTTCAATTTGGACAACTTAGAACCTCAACTCCCCTCCTTGGTTACTTTCCAAATCCCAGTCACGATTCTAAACATAACTATTCACCGATGCATTGTTGATGAGGAAGCATCCGCATACATTATGTCCAAAAGCGTCTGGCATAAGCTCGGCTCCCCTGAGCTATTCCTTTATGCTATTACTCTCTGGGCCTACGATAACTACCCATCCCAACCTTAAGGTATTTTTCAAAACATCCTTGTAGAGATAGAAGGAAAAATGGTCTGGATTAACATCAAGGTCATAGACACCCCATTGGAATACAACATCTTACTCGGAGGTAGTTGCATGTACATGATGAAGGCTATGGGATCATCTAAGTTTCACACCATGATCTTCCCTCATAATGGGAAGGTCGTCACGTAATATCAACTAACACGTTATGAACCTTTCCCCACTATGAACTTGGATAATTTCCTTCCCCTCCTCGAGGCACAACCAAAAGTTTCACCATCCACATAAATGGGTCCAGGGATCTTTAAAGACCCCTCACTCCTTGACACATACTAGGGTGACCCACCCTACATACCACCCTCGAACTTTGCCTAAGTGTGCACAATCACTTATATTACAACAAAACCCATAACCTAGTCTACCCTTGAGACACACATACCTTATTCTAGCATCGAGACACCCATACCCCAATCTACCCTTGAGACACACCCTAAACCAAATACCATTCTTCTACCCACAACCAGGAGTTTAGGCAAACCAGGTAGGTACACTTATGCTTCCCAACATGGTGTTAGCTATCCATGTTTGGTATCTTGACCCACCATCTATGGTACTATTACCATCACATTCCCCCCAAACAGTTGCATTAGCCATATAGATCCCAATCACTCTAGTATTGTCACCACATGGTCAAATAGCTGGGGGAAAGAATACCAACACCAGGGGAAAGAAGAAGAAACCCAGAAGCAATACTCAATCCACACCTCTAGTAAAACCCTTGTGCACATTATACGAAGCACCAGGTCACCTCACAAACCTCTGTCCCACTTTCTCAAATTTATGGAACTTGTTATCACACAATATGTAGATTGGGCAAAGCCCAACCCAATCCACGAGAGTGTGACAACTATGGGAGTACCTACCCACTGTCATCTTAGATAGACACTCCCCTTGCTTTAGTGATGACAAGTCACCACAAGGGGGGAATCCCAATGACCCTAGGGGGATTGAGATGGAAAGTGAGAGACTTATCAATGGATCCACTATAGGTCAACTTTCGATATGAATAAAGGGATTGAAGAAGAGTCTTGTGGAAGGGTAAATGGTTTCCAAAAGTTGTGCACTTGCAAAATAGCATTAGCCCTGCTTGGAACCAGAAAAATGATGATAAACCAAGCCTCTAATCAATGGGGAATCAATAATATAAGCTTGTTGTCCTGGAACTGCAACATATGCTAGATTTACAACAACAAAGAACGAGTTATAATAATTGCACAATTAACCATCAAAAACACCAAATAATTATTGGATGATCGAGCCTTAAACATGTAGATAATAGTCCAATACTTAAACTCAAGTTTTGATGGCAAAATAGGGCTGCAAAAAGATGTTATCAATAGTATATTAGGGCAGCCTTGTGGCTGTAGCAAAATTTTGCTACAATAGCAAGATCTAGCCACTGAAATTCACAAGCAAATCACCCAAATGAAAGCCCTTGACAAGAAGAATAATTAGCACTAATTATTTGCAATTTTCAGCCGTAGGAAGAGTATCAAAAGAAGATGAAAGAGTTATTTTGAAATAGCCTTGATGGTTGTAGCACTAGTTTATAACAACAAAGATAATTAGTTAGCCAAGCTAGATGCCCTTAGGGCAAAATAATGCTTATACTATATAAAATCAATTCCAACTTAGAAAATTGCAATATCTCAACAATTCACGTATACCAATGCAATGATTTTATATCTCCAATGCAAATTAGATTAGTGCCTTATCAATTGGGTTATGGGGCCTCTTGTGTAAGAGCTAGTTGTGTTACTTTTCTAGGGGTGTAAGCCTTTTTAATCCCTAGAGCAAACAAAACTAGCAAGGTAAATCTAGGAGGGTGTAAGACTTTTTACTCCTAGCAACCTCTGCAAAAGTGACTTATCAAAGACAATGGTGATAGATCTTAGTGGAGTGTATATGCCTTTATACTCCTCCAAAAGCTTAACAAAATTAACCTTGCAACCAAGAAAGAAACAACACAAGGCATAAATTCCTTATTAACAAGATAAACCTCTCTTTACCAAGAATATTCCATCACAAGAGCAAGAACAAAATATCCAAGAGATACTGCCTTAGCTTCCTTCACCAAAAGACAAGTACTAACATCCAATAGCATAAGAGAGAGAGACATGCGATTTTCCTAAGTGGGGCGAAAATTTCATCCAACACTTATGTAACTCTCAAGTGAGTTATATGTAAAATGAAAGTGACAATGCCTTTATTCATACAAGACCTTGTAAAACAAATTTATCCACATACTTAGGGAAAAAGAAAAATTAAGGAGGCCAACCTCCTCAATTTTCCCCTTTACAAATTATAATTTAAACTTACAAAAGAAGAAAACCCTAAATGATGACTCCATAC
>SNQJ01S0062260.1:0-10294 GCA_010110895.2 Picea sitchensis
TGATAAAAGTATACTTGGTTACATTCTCATTGATTTACGAGCACGAGAAAGAACAAAGACTAAGCTCGGTAACTTATTCTCATGTATTTATGAGCATGAGAAAGAACAAAGACTACGCTCGGGATTGTTTTCATTTTTACACAAGCTTAAAACAAAACAAAACTGTGCTTGGGATAGATTTTATTTTTTACACAAGCTTAAAACTAGCCAAAACTATGCTTGGTCTTGGTTTCATTTTTACACAAGCTTGAACCAGAGGAAACTATGTTTGAGGTAGGTGGTTTCATTTTTACACAAGCTTGAACCACAGTAAAAACTATGCCCCCATCTTAAGAAACTAGCGGCTTAACTTCAACATGAAGTCCAGAGACTGAGGCAAATACCCCCAAGCTTTGTTTCGTCCAACTTCAAAAGTGGATGAAATAAAGCTTCAAATACTAGACGAAGGACTTGACTCAACAGAGAGGGAGAAGTTGTTTCTTTTTTTAACGAGATTGACACAGTATAAGAACTATGCTCATAAATTTTGTTTCATTTTTTAATGAGGTTGCTACAGAGATGCAAAAACTATCCTCACAAGCTGGTTTCATTTTTTAATGAGCTTGAAATCAGACAACCATGCTCAACAAACTCTTCTTGATCATGGCTTCCGAGAGGACAATGCCTCGAAAGGAGATCATATCAAGCGACAAAACTCGATCATGGCCTCCAAGAGATCTTCACTAGATGGAAGAGACACAATCTAGAAGGAACACATGTCGAGGGCCACGATAGGGGTGAAGAGATCAATCCATATTGAAGAGATCACCATGTCAACTATCAGATCTAAATCATCAGAAGTTCAAGTCATGGGAAACAATGCCACATAATTACCATGTGGTGGGGGCGATACCATCTGCATATAAGAATCATTTAGGGAGGTAATCCAGTCAATGTTGATCAATAGTCACAATTCTTTCATCGTGAGGGAAATATATCACACGAAAAATAGTGGACACAATAGCTTTCATGGCATAGAAATAATCTTGCCCAAGGCATAAAGTGAAATCCAAGGGGTCTTGGACTACCATGACATCAATAAAGACAGTTTTCCCACCCAAAGTTACAGGAAACTGAGGAAGGGTCACTAAAGGTTGACTGGTTCTTCTGTTAAAAGCTAATAGATTCTGCATAACCGGGGCAAGTTGAGGACAACCCAAAGATTGCCAAGCAAAATAAGACAAAATACTAACGGACACACCTTCATCTATCAGCGTTTGAGGAACGTCCCGACCACAAACCTGTACTGTAATCTGGAAAGGAATGTGAGAGGGAAGATGAGGTCTAGTTAGCACACCCCAATTAAAAAGGATGGCCTCATTACTTGGAGGAGGTTTCATGGGAAAAGGAGGAATACCCCCCTAACATGGTAGAGTCTATATCAACAAGAAAAATGTGAGCAGTATCGGATTTACTCTCTAGAGGGAGAGTAGGATCGACTGATGATGATGTCAAATCGACCACTTGGGTTTCATTCTCCAAGGGGAGAATGGGGTCAACAGGTGGAAACAGATCGACCGCTTGGATTTCACTCTCTTGAGGGAGAATGGTATTGATTGAGGATGGGATTGGATCAACCACTTTATCAGTTGGTTCAACTAAGGACATGAACAGATTGACAACATGATCAACCATATTGACCGACGAAGGGACTGGATTAATCATTCCATCAACTACAGGTGGGTCGAGAGTAAGCTTGCGATAAGCAGCTGGAAGTTGAGGCTGTGAAACAGTCATGTCTTCCAGTAATTTCGAGGCTTTGTCCATATGAGGGAAAAGGTGAGTGAGATGAATCCCTTTGCATAAAATACATGGGAACTTGACTCTACTTTTCTTCTTCCCAACAATAACTTGACTAGTTGACGGGAGGTCATCAACATATTGTTCAGAGGCTGACAACATAGACTGGAACGGAGCTGTAGACCATGCTTCTATGACCTTGGATAGACCAGGGAAATCCTTAAGAATATGGATACCCTTACAAAGCCTGCAAGGGTACTTGGGCTTACGGGTTGTTTGGGTGATCTTGGCCTCATCAACACTCCCAACACGATTGTCAGTAACATGTTTGACAGTGGTTGGAAGTTTGGACCCTTGTTTATTTTTCTTCTTCTTATTCTTCCTTTTCTTCTTCTTCTTATCCACTGAGTTACTAGATTTAGAGATTTCACTTGGCGAAGAAGATGAAATGGAAGAAGACCTTGAAAGTGAAGAAGGAAAAGAAGATGTTACTGGTGAAGAAGGTGAAGGATCAACATGAGCTTGATGCTCTTGGGGGGAAGTTCTTACAACTGAAGCACTAACTGCATTCGAGATTACCTAAGTGGAAAACAACCATACCGGTAATCCAATTGTGAGACCTGGAAGAATCAAAGTAGCGACGTGAGGAGGACCAATGTTTCTGTAAGAAGGAAAAACAAAAGGTTCTCCTGGAGTAGAGGTTCCTTCACTGGTCATTTTGGGAATTGACACCATTAAAAACAAAATTCCAACCTAGAGTCCACTAGGGAAAACAAACAGCACACGCTAAAAATCTAGTAAGCAAGCAAGCAAACAAAACCTTCTTACAATGAACGCACTAGTTGGTGATGAAATCCAATGTCGCAAGAACAATGTACGAAGGGGCTGAGATAGAGTGGGTGGAAAAGTTACATTGACGGCTTGCTTAATGGACTTACACCCTGGTGTAAGCTTGCACACATAATCGTGGGTATACCCTCCAAGGAGCCTAAGTGAGTTTGGCCAACGTTGATTCCAGGTACCGTGAAGAATTTCCCCTCCACAGTCACCTTGTGTAAAGACCCTAAAGAGATAGGCCACTAAGGTTACCAACTACTACAGTGATGCCTGGGGAAATATTCGATAGTTCAATCCATGCACAAGGGTAGGGTATCTAGCTCAAAATCAATTTGAAAGGCTTCCACTCATCATTGTGGGTATACCTTTCAAGCGACCCCCATAATATGCACAATCTCTACACCAAGACCAACAAAGCAGGGTGAGTAACTCTGCCAGTCTCAATGTGACTTTGGGTTTGACCCTTGTGTGAGAAGGGCTTCCCAGGAAAAAATGTAGCAGGTGGATTTCACCGCTCCCTAACTCAATATTCTATGTTTGTTTGCAGCTTTGGAAAGTTATCTTTCACACCTATTCCAAAGCCTTACAACTAATCTTATGTTTGCTACCAAAAAATATAAAAATGTCTAATCAATTTTATAAGCGCTTTATTTTTAAAGCTGTTGTTACTCAAAAAGGAAGATGGCATGGACAATATGGTGTTTTGAACGACTCGAAAGTTATGAAAAGAGATGAATATGCAATCTTTTCATTTCAATGAAAGCTATGCTACGAGAAGGAGAAAACAATTATCATTCCCCAAATTTTACTAAATTCATCAATATCAAGATTCTCAAGAAATGAGCAAAATAGACTGTACACCAATACACGATTTATGCCCCCCCCGGCCATGAGGGGGAATTTTTTTTCAGAATTTAAGACCAAAAAATGCTAAGAATCATGCAATTTCACTACTTCAAATGCAAGGATGCCCCCCCCCGGACCATGAGGGGGAATTTTTTTTTTCAGAATTTAAGACCAAAAAATGCTAAGAATCATGCAATTTCACTACTTCAAATGCAAGGATGCCCCCAATCTAATATAAGGCAAGAAATTAATTTTTTTCTGTTTCAAAGAGACATTAAAAGCAATAGATAACCGCTTCAAAACAAAAACAACCCAAAGAGAGTTTCTCTTTTAACATGAACCATTCAATAAAAGAAAAAGAAAGTCTTTCATTAAACAATTCTAAAGAAAAGTAAATGCTTTGTAATTGAAAGACACTCAAAGCAAGAGATCAAATCTTTCAATAGAAAACAAGCTAAAACAAAGCGAAGATGGCTAAAAGCAGCTCAAAGAATGTCAAGCAAACTATAAACAGATCATAGTCAAACCCACAATTTCACCCCAAAAACAAAACCAAGTTCTGGGTAAGGAAAACACCATCAAAAATCAAAATTTTCACAATTTCCGCAGGTTGTAGACTAACACAGTGCAGAAATCCATGATTTTCGTGGGCCGGATATGGGTAGGTCACGAAGTTTCCACATTGGTCTAAACAGGTAGGGCGTGGAAACCGTAAGTTGCCACCCTGTCCCTCAAATCAGGGTGCGGAAATCAAACAAAAAATGGAAAAAATAAAATTAAGAAGGTTTTTCCAGTGAAGTTAAACAGTCAAGGAGTTCATCTGGATCTCCCAGTGACTCAGGAAAACAAAACCCAAGCAATCAAAGCAAGAAAGCAAGACAAACTAGGAAAAAAATCTTTCCCCAGTGGATTCGCCAATTTTGTTAATGGGTAAATTAGTGAATGCGGACATAGACTAATCCCCCTAGATCCACCTAGATCTAGAACAAAACACGACAGGACATGGCGCTTTCCCTAAGTTACAATCATTGAATCTACTACCAAGCAAAAGATGAGAGACATACCTTTAAGTGTCGCTTCCTTATATCTTTTTTGTTCCTGTTTCACTCCAGGGCTCTTGTGATACTAATCCTGCAGTGAGACACAAACCAACCAAAGTGAAAGCAGAGAGAGTATATTCAATGACAACCAATGCATATGATCAATGAATTATGCAATAAAATAAGATAATTCTATGGGAAAGAGACATGCCACTGTATTATATTAATAATAGGAAGAGATATTACAACCGGATGCCTTGATGTTGTAAGGTTCCTTCCAACGATTCCTTGCTTCCCACACAATTCTTTCTCCAAGGATTCAGGGATCATGGATCTGATAGCTACTCACAATTTATCTTGACAAAACAAAGCTTAAAGCCACTCTAACCAAGCTAACAAGATCAATAAATTTCCAACCCAATTAAGATAACTTTATCCATGAGAGCTCCTCTCCTTTTATAAGCTAAATAGGATAAGGTGAGGAGGTTAGGATGATCCCACTAAATCATGAAAGCGAGTAATATCCAAACCATTCGGAGGCCACCTCACCATAGAAGCTTCTCCTTCTAGAAATATCAAGAAAATGCTCGTTTTCACACCTATGAAGGCTGTCGTGACCCAGCCATAGTGCATCTTGTGAAAATTTTGCGCCCTCGCTATAGTTCAGCCTATGGAAATCAGGAATTTCCGCACCTTAGCTATGGTGCAACCTGCGGAAATCCTCCAAAATAGGGTTTTTACAGAGGAAAAGACAACTTCTTCTCTGAGGGAAAGTTCTTCTCCCTTCTTTCTTTAGGAATTCAGGCCACTGACCCTTCTAAAGGAAACAGATAGGTTTACATCATTAAAGATCACGAGGATGATGAAAATAATGTGTAACAGGAGGTTCAACATACTTTCGAAAGAGGTTGGGATCCCTCTAGTGGCATTCTCGCTCAAGAATAATAATAGGCACGATGAGTATGATCTCTTTGACCACCTAAGAAGGTTCGGGTGGATCGTGCCCACATACACCATGGCTCCTGATGCACAAACGTAAACGTTCTACGTGTGGTGGTTCACAAATATTTCAAGCGGAGTTTGGCATAACGACTGGTTCATGTCATAGAGAGGTGTTGGAGGAAGCTTTACGATTTGTTGTAGAATTTTGGCATGCAATGTCTTTTTGGGGTGCATGATAGCTTGTTGGAAAGGTATCGTCAAGGAGATTCATTTTGGAGGCCCAATTAAATCCTTCAACTATCATTGAGAAGCTCGATCCCCAAAAACCTTCATTTAGGCCCTCAAAATGGCCCCAGAAGTTAAAAACTGCTAAAAATAGTAAATTGCCAAAATTGCTAGAAAATTGTTTTGAGCGAGTTAGAAAAGGTGGGTGGCCACCGATATCCACCTAGATCAATCCTCCCTCGGGAAGAAATTATATCCATTGCATTGAGTGCCCAGGGGAGAGGGAAAAGAGTTTGTTGAATCTACATATTGATGAGTTGTTTGCCTTGTTGGAGAAGTTGCACTGCTTAGCTTTTTGAAGGTTTTCACGAACTTTTGGTTGGAAGGGTTGGACCTTTTTAACCAGTCTGGCTACATGAGATGTTTGTGTGTAGAAGGAATCTTTATGATTTGTTGTAGTCTTGTCGACCTGCTTCTCTTGGATAAAAGGTGTTTGGGCCAAGGCTGTAGTGGTTGCATTATCCATCTGTTCACCTTTTGAACAGATTGTGAAGAAACTAAAATTTGTAGTATGAGATACTTCCTTGCAACACTGTCTAGGTGGGACAGTGATCAGAACCACCTATGGTATCCTATAGAGATGACCCCCTAGAGTAACAATGACACTACGGGGTCGAGACTCATAGATAGCATGGCGCTTCCACATATATGGCTGACCTAAGAGAACATCACATACATCCAATGGGGCAACATCACATAATACCTCATACTTGAATTGATTGATGCCGTATGAAAATCAACATTGTTGGCTGACATGAAGATATCGCCCTTGGCGAAGCCAACTGATGTTGTATGGTTGTGGGTGTGGTGTTGTCGACAAATCAAACTGTTTGACGACCTCTGCTGAGATGATGTTATTTTGGCTTCCGCTATCAACATTAAAATTCAACAGGGTCCCCTTCGCCCACATCTGTGAATGAAAAAGGTGCTACCCCTCTTCAGGATCTGTTGGTTCTTCTGGTTGAATTGTTGTGGTCGTGACAATAGAAATGGGGTCTGCATCGATGATCTGTCTTTTGTCAGTATTTTCTAAATCAGATTCCGAATTAGGGTTCATTTCCTTGTCTTTGATTTTGGCCACCAATGACTATTTTTAGCAACATTCATTGGTGTTGTGCCAGGGGATTTTGTGGAAATCACACCATTTTTTGGTGTCCTTCTTCATCTTCTTGTGACCCTTCTTTTCGTGTAGCGTGGACTGGTTTTTGGGAGACTGTTTGTTAGGATCGTCTTTATCATACTTTGGTTGTTGTGTATTTGTAGACCCGAACTCCTGTTTGTTCTAGTGCTTAAATTTTTGCTTGATTTTAACAACATATCAATAAGCAACACCGAGTGATGAGATGTATAGAAAATCCATTTTAGTTTGGATGTATCTATGTAGAGCCCCATGGTATTTTAGAACCAAATGTCATTCATAGTCTTTGATACCCAGCTTGGTGTGCAAGGTATGGAAGGTACTGGTGAACTCAAGAACTGTTTGTCCCCTCTCTTTTTGCAATGTGGTCCATTTCATATACTGGTGCTCATAGTTGCGAATAGGGTAATATTGTTCCCTTATCGCATCCACAAAAAAATATCAAGTGGGATCGACCCCATATATTCCAGACTCTTCTATGGAACTTTTCTCCTAGTAAGTTTCCCACCATTGTTTGACATAGGGGAAAAATTTAAGGAGTGCGAACGTGATATTTTCCCTGTCAGAAAAATGGTGAATAGAGAAATAACCTTCTAGCAGATTTAACCATTTGTCTAGGGAATCCGCATCTATCTGACCTTCAAATATGAGAATATCAAAATTAACCTATACCTTGAAAGGAGAGGTTCTTCCAAAGTGGTTTTTTGATTAATATGCACTTGTTGCTATTGGTAGGTGTTGAAGGATGTGATAAAAATTCTTCATCATTTTGTCCCTCTATCACTTGAGAGCTTGCTTAAGCAACAGATTGATAGAATCGTCTGCTCCGTCATTGTTCTTTTCTTTCACCATGGAGGGTTTATTGGGTGTGTGAGAGATATTTTTTTCAAGAGAGACAAGCTCGAGACCCAACTTTCTATACTCGGACCTCGTCGAGGACATGCACTGAAAAAAAGGGTCAAGAGCAACATGCTCTGATACAACTAATCCAGATTATTTTCGGCACGAAATGAGAGTGGAGATATAATAAAGAAATGTATAGAGATATCTCAGATATATAATATTATAACAAAAATGTTTCAGATATGCAACCATAAACATAAGGATATAGTAATACACAATTTTCTATTAATGAGCGAAAATGTACAAAGACTGTAAAATATAGAGTGAAAGAGTCACTAGAATGGTGGAAGCTTATCTCTGAGAAGAGATGTGACAACTACTTGCATCCGTGAGAAGATCCTTTTACAATGAGGCTCCAAAGGCCTTTTAATCATAAATAAAATCCAAAATCCTAACCCCGGAAGATGAAAAGCCAACAGTTTTGTGGACCCCGTTTTGGGTAGTTTGGTGTATCAACTTCCTGGGGGCATAACTTTGGCATACGATCTTTGTTTGAGGTGCAGGATAGTTCATTGGAAAGGTATCGTTGAGGAGATTCATTTTTTGGGGCTAAATTAGAGCCTTCAACTAATATTGAGAAACTTTATCCCGAAAAACCTTCATTTAGGCCCTCAAAATGTCCTCGAAAGTTAAACACTGCTAAAAATAGTAAATTGCCAAAATTGCCAGAAAACTGTTTTGAGCGAGTGGGAAAAGGTGGGTGGCCAATGATATCCACCTATATCATTAAAACAACTATTATTGATCACTCCACCAACCAAATAAAAAGTTTCAATTTGGTTAGTGACTATGGAAGACACCATTATGGAAGTGGTTGTCTTCCGTATATGTGTTGACCGTGTATGCGTCATGCATATATGCGCATTTATGGAATCCGTTGTCTGTATATACACATATACGAAAGCACACATATATAGAAGCCACCTTCTGTAAATTTGTCTTTCGTATATGTGTATATACTGGCTTTCGTAAATGCGTCTTCTGTATATGCATGCTTCCATATATGTGCATATACAAAAGTTTTCGTCCGTAAATGAACATTTATGGAAATTTGGCCTCCGTATATGCATGCTTTTGCATATATGCTGACCACGTCCATAAATGTGCATTTATTGAAGCACAAATATACGTAAGACACAATTATGGAAGTGACCAACTTCTGTATATGCGTCGCTCGTATGTGTACATTTATGAAATACGTTGTCCATATATGTGCATATATGGTAGCGCACGTATATGGAAGCCACCTTCCGTAAATGCCCCTTCCATATGTGCGTTCTTCCATATATGCTCATATACAAAAGTTGTTGTTCGTAAATGCACATTTACGTATATGCACGCTTCTGTATATGCACATATATGCTAAGCACGTCCATAAATGTACATTTATGGAAGCAAGCATATATGTAAGACACCATTATGGAAGTGGCCAACTTCTGTATATACTTCTTCCATATGTGCACATTTATCAAATCCATCATCCGCATATGCTCATATACAAAATTGCGCATATACGTAAGTCACCTTTTGTAAATGCGTCTTTCGTATATGTGTGCTTCCATATATGCACGTTTTCATATAGGATGTTGGCCTACATGGACCCCTCAGAGGAACATCACACCAAGATCAATAAATTTTGTTTAGAAGTACTCAAGATGAACACCAACAAGTGGTTTCTAGAGTTCGACAAGGCTTCCAAAGAGTTATGGGAGAGGGTTGAGAAAGACTTATCCGAATCCAAAAAATCCCCATTTAATGCGCATAGTGAAAATATGTTGTTTAATTTTTTATGCAGGTGTATGGTCAACAAAAATCCCAGTGAAATGAACCTCCGAAATGATGGGCGTTCCTGTGTTAAAAAGTGGCTTGCACTTCAACTGACTTCCTCTTTAAAACATAGCACAAAAATAAGGCCTTGGTTTTTCATAGGGAGGAGGGATGACTGCTTCATATCGTATCGTATCTTATGCATTCAATTATCTCTTAGCACAACATTCGCAACATGAAAAAATCGAAAGCCTAAGCACTCTATGAATTTGAGCTTGGTCTTGTCTAGAGTGGTTGATATGATCTTCCTTATTGTAAAACAACTTTTTATTATATACTATAATATCTTGAATGATATATTTTCATAGAAGTGGTTTTACTTAATAATTTATTTTATTATTTTTGGTATAGACACTTTGGAAGAATAAAAATTCATTACCACATAGTGAATGAAGTTATTTTGGACGTGTTGGGTATGAGTTTTGTATATTTCAAAAGTTTTATGATAATTGTGGGTTATTTGGATTTGTGCATATATGGGTAAAATTTAGTATAATTTAATTGTGACTTTGAGGATAATTATTATTAATAAATGTAAGTTTACTCATAGTTTATTTAATTAATAATTAATAATTATTATTCATGAATGTAAATTAATTATTAATTTATTTAAATAGTCTATTTAAATAATCTATTAAAACTTTTGAAAAAATAAATTATTATTTTCTTGTATACATCTTACCCATCTAATATATAT
>SNQJ01S0062260.1:22665-40705 GCA_010110895.2 Picea sitchensis
TTATGCTATGCAAGCACCCTCTACTTCATTAAAATAAACTTTACAGGACCTTGCTTCATGTGTTAAAATATGCAAGATAAACTTATGTGTTAAGTTCATGTATCTTCTTGTAAATGCTTATGTGTGAAAATATGTTCTTTTAAATGGTTAAATATGTAATTTCAATAAATACACAACAACACAACTTGCAGCAAATAAACCATCAAACTCAGAACAATCACAACATGATAAAGGAGTTCACCCCCCTTCGGGCTACATCTCCTTGAGCCTCCATCAATGGACTTGGCTCTCTAGGATTAATTAGTCAAAAGTTATTTTAAAAGATGCTGCTCAACTCCAATGAAAAACAAACTATACCATTGAGATCAGAACACATAAAAACCCCAAAAATGACTAATAGAACTCTGAAAACGGATCATGGCTCATCTGGGCATGACCTCTTCTACATGTGGCCATAAGCTTCCCTGAGCTTCTCTTTGGCAAAAACACCTGTAAAAGTCCTCAACAGCCTCTGAAACCTGTCCCAATGTGTTCAAAGCATAACAATTAACCAAAAATGATTATTCAATCACAGAAAACAAACATAGGCTCACCAAAACATGTCCTCAATCAATGAGGGCTTCAAGCTTCCTGGAGCTTGTTGAAACTTCAATGGCTAAAATCCTGAAAAAAGAAGTCTTCAAATGCCCTTGATAACAGTGCCAATGGATTCAGGACATCCAAAAACCCCTATTTGGGCTTTTACGACACCTCAATCAGCCAAAAAATGAGAAAGTTAGGCCTCCTGCCATTCTCTTCCTTCAACCTTGTTGAAACTGGTTCGCCAAAATGCACCTCTGTGTGCTTGAACCAAGAACACGCTCCAAATCCGTGTTTAAACCCAGCACACGTGCACAACCAAATAACTGTGCAAACTGTAGGACGGTTAGGGCGCCTCCAACCCCTAACCGCCTAGCACCTGGGCACATGGGTCATATGACCGCGCGTGTTGGCAAAAAGGGGCTAACGGTCAAAACCGTGCCAACCGTACCAACTTCCCGCTCCGGTCGTGGGCATATGCAACATAACAAAACCATGGGCTATTCATTTAAAACACCGCGCGCACTTTTGTATCGGAACCATGGTCGTATGGCATATATGTTGTAACCACGCGCTGGGGCTAAGCCCCAGCCCAACCCCCGCCCATATATTCAAAAGGTTGATTTTAAATACAATACAAATAGTATTATGGTAAGCAACAAATCATGGGCGTATTGGTCAGTGGACTTTGTTAAAGCTTTACAATGGTGGGGGAGGTCCGGGGTTCAAATCCCATGGACCCCATAAACTTTTGAACCAACACACAAACCAAAAATGGGGTGCCACGTGGCAGCCCATGACTGGGCCACGTGGCACCAAAACATTTGCCCAATAAATGATGCCACGTGTCGCAATGTGATTCGTCCAACTGTCAGACAACTCAGCTCTACCATGTCACCTATGCCACATCAGCATACGGTCAAGCCACATCACCTCTGCCATGTCAGCATACGGTCATGCCACGTCATCATCCGTACGGACTATACGGACTACCCAGTCAGCGTCCTTTTTTCCCCTGTTTGACAATTCAAATAGATCGTGATATCTCTCGCTCCCGACGTCCGTTTGAGATGAAACAAATTGCGTTGGGTTTGTGATGACGAAGGCTACGCTCTCGTTCGTTTTGAGGCAATTCCGAGAACGTTGATTTTTGGGCTAAAATTTGACCCCTGGTCCAGATTTTTATCAGCATTGAATCACCTGGAGAAACTACATCGGCTCTTCCTCTAGGAAAACCCTATAAGCAATCACTCGACATGTTTCAGAAAACCAATTACTTCACTTGCAAGTTCTCAAACACCGCCTCAGCTTCTCAAACTCTGCTCGCCAACCCATATAGCAGGCACATGAGGGAAACCATCTACTCACCCAATAGCAGGCACACGCGGAGGGAAATTCAAATTTCAAATTTGAAGTTCGATGGAATGATTTGCATCTCGAGACTCTGAGATCGTGGCAGCCGTAGGGGGGACATGGAAAGGCGCTCAGGCTTCACAGGACTGTCTGTCGGTGCTTATAGAACTGATAGAGTGTTTAATGCTATGCAGGTCCGTTTGGAGGGATGGAGTCTCTGGTATGCGTAATGCGTATGGTATGGTATGGATGTATCATGTAAGTCTTCAGCCATGCAGCAACTTCCCAATCATTGGGTTGCTGCATGGTGGATAACCTTCGCCTGATTTATGCCCATCCGACCTACACTATCATGGAGTATTCCATTTGACACAGGAGCCATGCACTAAATCAATCATTGTTTTAGTGCATGATAGATAATGATGACTGTCAAAATTAAGGTTTAGCTTCTTTCAACACGATGTAATTTGTCTTCATCCAAGACATAGAAATGGAATTGATGAAGGAAGAAATTTATATTCATTTTCTCTCTATTAATTAAAATGGACTATTAGGTTTGCTTTTAAACATTCAATGGACAATCCATGTGTCATATGGGTAGGTGATAGTGAAATCAAGATGATTGGTTATAGCATTTTATATGGAATATTATATTGGAATTGTGATAACAAGTAAAAGTTAATAAGAATGGTGATTTATGTAATGGTAGTAGTTATGTTGAATATGGTATATGTTTGTGTAGGTTTTAAAAATATATATAGAAAATTTACTCTCATAAATAGATAAATAAATAAAATTGAATATTTCCTTGATACATTGACACATTGTCAATATTTTATCATATAAATTTGTGTCTAATTAATAATTATATTTATATTTATATTATATTTATTTTCAGTGATTTTTCAACATTTAATTTATGTTGTAATATTTTTCAATAATATTCAAATCTCTCTTTATTCATTGGACTAATGAATACTTGAGATGGTTATTTGTAATTTTCATATCTTCATTTAGACTATTTAGGTAAATTAAGACATGCATAATTCATTTAAGATTGTATTTTTGAAAATTTAAAATAGATAGTATATTTTTTTAATCCAATAATATATATTGGAGTGTATATAATGTTAATTGTTTTATTACACAATGCATAATATAAAATTACAAATTTATTAAGACTATAGAAAATCATTGATTGAATATGGAGAGATAGGATGAATGTTTATCCCACGTGAGTATATGTTATACTCAAATCAAAGGGTTAAAATCCCAAGGTGGTGCTCGGTAATAGAAGGGAAATTGAGTTGGTTTGGATAAATAGAGTGGTGTTGGGTAATAGAAGTGGAATTGAGTTGGTTTGATAAATATAGTGGTGTTGGGTAACAAAAGTGGAATTGAGTTGGTTTCCATAAATATCTTGTTTATACATATTTTCAATAAAAGTAATTTAAATTTAATTATTTTTTCAATATTTATTTAGCTTTTTAATATATGTATGTTTATAATGTATATTGTAAAATATTAACATAATTAAGTATATAATGTTTCTTAAACATTAAAGAAAGTGTTAAATCAAATATATAGTTTTTTTAAACATTAAATAAAGTGTAGGGTGGAGGGAGTGGGTTTGCAATGAGGAGCAATTTTAGAATGAGTTATTATTTTAAGGAAATGTATTTAAGGAGAGGTGGAATGAAAGAAAAAAGTTTTTATTTGTTTATTTCATTTTTAAATTAAGGTATAAAGTTAGACTGAAGTTAAGCATCAAACTATAGTTTCATGTAATCTTCAATAGAATGGTGTAGTTGAAAGAATGAAAATGATACCCCTAATTATGGTCCAAACCATGATGTTTTTCAAGAATCTAAAATTAATGTTTTGGGATGATGTTGTTATGTGAAAAACGAGTGTCCATCTCATGCTCTTGAAAACAAGACTCCTTATGAAATGTGGTACATGACTTCATTCTATCTTCGTTTCCACTTTCTATGCCTTGATTCCTAAGGAGCAAAGGTGCAAGCATGATGTAAGGATTCAAAAGTGTATCTTCTTGGGGTACTCAAATACTACCAAGGGATATTGTCTTTACGATGAGGGGAAAAAATCATCCTTTCTAGAGATGTAATCTTTCTTGAATCCTCCGAGAATGACAATTCAGAGGCAGCTTGATCACCTAGACATTTCACTCATGTAAAGACATATCATGAATTTGATGATGAGATTCTACATCTTGAAGGGGGGATCCTTATCCTGGGTTAGTCTATGGAATCTTCTTTGTCTTTTGNTCTTGAAGGGGGGATCCTTATCCTAGGTTAGTCTATGGAATCTCCTTTGTCTTTTGAAGCACCACTTCCTCTCATGAAGAAGTTCTATCCAATTCATCAAAACTTGAAGTTCATTTGGATGATGTGATCGAAAGGATTGAAAAGTTGAGTCTTGATGATAATTCAACACCATCTCAATCCACTAAGCAACCTGGACCATCTCAAAAAGGTCCACCAAAATGGCTCATAAAAACACTTGAAAGTGTTCATCCTGATGAGGTCAAAAAGACAAGAACCATAACTTCCTCAAGGCAAGATGGAGGTGATGTAGATTGCATGGATGTTTCATATGATTATGATTTAAACTTATCTCCTAACGTTGAACTGACTTTCTTTGAAGAAGTCACTTCTGATGATGAGTGGAAAGAATCCATGCAGAAGGAATATGATTCATTCTCTTCCATTATCAGTGTGAACAAATTCAATACGAGACCAAGCTTACTTCTGAATTTTTACCTTTTTCTTCTTTCTGATTCTTTCTATCTTCTTTGATCTTCTCCCATGGGACTCTACAGTCATTCACTTCATGTGACCCATTCTTTCTGCAACTAGTACAGTGAAGATTGTATCTATCACCTTGGTTGTGTCTACCCCATGCCTCTGAAAGTATTTCTTCAATATCCTTTTTTCCTTCCTTCTTCTTTAGAAGAATCATTTGGTTGACTCTTCCCTTTTTGAGCAATGCGCGCAATCTCATTGGTGGAATGGAATGACTTCTTTCCAAAGGTTTTCTCATGTTCTGCAATTTTCTCCACCAAATTTCAAATGAGATGGATTTCATTTGACAACAAGCTTGTTGAGATTCAAAGTAGTGAGAATATGTAGGGTAGGGTGCCTTAATGAAGGTTGTGAGAGGGAGGTCTATCTTCACACAAATGGCACAAATGTCATGCATTATGGCTTTGATTTCAAAAGCTAAAGCCATAAGTTCATCATTCTTCAACTCTAGGTTAAAAAGATTCACCATTAGTTGTGTCAGTTCCAGTTTTGAGTGAGTGTCATAAAAGTCATTCAATCTCTCCAAAGCACTATAGGAGTCATTAATGGAAGAAATATGATGGTCCAACTCTTCACTTATTGTCACAAAGATCACAACATATGCTTTCTAGTCTTTTTCCTTCCATATGGCACATTCTTTGTTTGATGTAGGAATGGTTGGCCTACTATTCTTCTATGGTGCTTCTTGTTAATAATATAGCTAAGAAAGTAAATAACTAACAAGATCGAGAAGGCAAAGAAGACAAGTGGAAAATGAACGAAGCCAATTCAATTAATGTGTACATCAATAATGTATATATAGTACATATTGCACTACTGACTTCTAACGATATGATCATTAGGGTAAGATAATGAACTGAGATTAGATTTTTCAACATCCCCCCTTAATCATAAGTTCATTATTGCCTGAAAAAATGCCACTTCTTAACAACTAGTAATGTGTCAAGAAAATATTCAGAGGGATTAAGATCCTCTCTAAACCATGAAAAAATAGCAAAAGATGAAGGCTTCTACTAAATTGGTGGTTCAAGGATGACCACAAATTCATCTAGTGGTTTAGATATGACCACAAACCAATTGGGTGGTTTCAGGATGACCACAAACTGAACGTCTAGCAGAAGATGATGCCTTCTACTAAATGGCATGGTTTTAAGTTGACCATAAACTAACCAAGAAAAGAAAAGCTACAAACGTTGTTGATGCTCTCTGAAAATATAATAAGAATAACTTCATGTCATTTGCTTAATTGGTGGTTTTAAGCTGACCACAAACTATCAATAGTTCAAGGCTCAAAAACTATGAATGGTTTCAGGATTACCATAAACCATATCAACAACAATATGTTTAGGAACAAGGCTACTTACCAGGAACTAGGTTGCATACTTGATCATCTGTTCACAGGCTCTACAACAAATTTTGAACCTGACTCAAAACTTTTGATGTTATTCCCTCCTGTCAGGGACAAGTGGTTCAAATTCCCTTGACCATCATTCACAAGTATGGACAAGAAGAGATCCAACACCTGTATAAGCTATTGGAACAATGTGTACGCTTTCAGAACGCATACACGGATGAAGATTGAAACATTGATCTATCATTTGATCATTATCAACTTCATTGATTTCGTTGATTTTGCTGCGAGCAGGCTGTGCAAATTTCTGAACAGAAACAGGTTCAAAATGGTTGGCTTCACTGATTTTGTTGTGAGCAGATTGCAGAAATTTCTGAACAGAAACAAGTTTAGAATGGGTCTTCTTTGCTTTCTTGATGAAGTGAGGGTTTATTGCAATTCCACCCTTTTACAATAATCCAACTTGACAATAGAAAATTTTCATCTTAATTGAAGGGTGTTGGCTTCAACCAAAAATGCACCCACTTACAATCATAATTCAATTTCAATAGTATTTGATACTTTCAAAAGGAACAATGGTGAGTATCACAAATTGCATCTCATAAAAGTATGAACAGATGCAAGTCCAAAATGCAAGAGTTGAATTGTTCTTTAAAATTGTCGATGATGTGTATGTAAATCTCTTAAATTTGTAGACATTGGCTTGATATCTAGTTACACATGGTCCACTTGCGACTTTCCTCCTTGCTTTCATTAATTAGTTTGAAATTTTTTGAATGAAATCGCTTCACTTCATAGTGTGTTGATACGAAAGAAATAAAATATTAACTCATTCTTTCCCTTTTCACAATGGCAAACCCTTTCCATCAATTGCAAATCACTTGTTGCAAGCTTAATCCCTTTAACATGCAAAATTCTTTAAATGTATGATCAACATAGTTTTAACACCAAACCCTTGAGCATTGTAACTCCAAGTGTGATGACCCCTCTGTTACGACATCAATGTAAATGAGTACAATAGTAGTAAATATTTTTTTTGTATATGACAATTAGAATAAGTAACAGGCGACATTAACCTACTTCAATAATACACATTCTATACTCATCCACATCACAACATGGCAACAATCAAATTCATCATCTCTATAACTAAGAGATTAATTTCTTCGCACAAATATAACAAGATGTCTACCTGCCCAACCTACCTGCAAGGTTAGTATATTCAAGACACATAATTGACGCTCAAGTCCAGGATTCGTCTAATGTATTTTGACCATTTAAGGTATCAAGAATGGCGGTCGTTCTAAGGAATGAGAAGGCGTCTATTCGCATAAGCCATAAAAACAAAATCATAATTAAATTTTTCTACAATTTAGTAACACGAAAAATACCAAGTATGAAAATATCTAAAACAATATCAATCTATAGTATTCAACATGAGTGTTATGAATACACAACACTTTCATAAGGTTTATATTTAATCATTGAGCATTAATGGGAACTCTTTAATTTATTACAATTAACACATTAAATACTAATTAGCTTTGATGAACTCCATGATATATTCGTATATAATATGAGACTCACTAACACTACCTTCCTTACTTATAAATATATTCAAGTAACAATTTTCCATTGTAATCTATGCCTTTATAAATTAAATAGTACATAAAAATTGAAAGAGTAAATTATAACAAGGGGAGTTGCTGAGCAACAAGTCCCTGCCAAAAATGAGATAGCAGTGTAATAGCTAGCATCAACAATCTTTAAGATTTCGAGTGGATTAGCATGAGCTATCTGTCTTCATGAAGAGAAGCTGAAAAATGAATGCTCTCACCCATCAAGATTAATTGTTTACCCATGAAGATTAATTTTTTAATAACTAGTAGCAATCTTTAAGATTTACTTGCATGGAGTTATTGCTTATACCAATGTGAAGGGCGAGTGAAGCTTTGAGTTCGTTTTGGTGGTGAAATCAAATGGAAGTATAGCTAATACGAATAATGATGTCTCTATTTGCACAGTCAGTTTAGTTGATTTACCATTAACCTGGACAAGAAAAACACATATGCTCTTGTTTCACTTTCAAGTTAAGCTTCAGATCAACAAAGCTGCTTGGAATCTTTCCTTCCAATGAATTATGAGAAAGGCCAAGACTAATAAGTTTCTTCGACTTTCCAAAAATGTTTGGGATGTTTCCTGTAAGTTGGTTATTCTCCAAGATCAACTCAATTAAAGAACCAAGAAAACAAAGTGAACTAGGAATCACACATGTGAGCTTGTTTGCATCTAAATACAATTGTTTCAAGTTTGAGCAGAAACCCAGTTCCTTTGGAAAACTTCCACTTATCTGAGTGTAAGAAATTAGAAGTTTTTGAAGATTGGCATCTCTTCCAATGTGAGGAGGTATTGATCCATTGGAAAAATTCATCGAAATATCCATGATAGACGAGGAATCCCCCATAGTTCATTTGAAACAGTTTTTATCGAGCGATTATTTTGCACTCTAATTCTAATTAGGATTGTGTACGATCCATAGTCATCTCGAATATTTCCATAGTGTACACTTGTTGAACATGCGTTCTTGTTCTATTGTCAAGTAATCAACATCTTGGCACTCACATCTAGGCTTTGCATAATCGAAAAAAAAGTAACCATCAACGCAACGGGCACATGGTAAATTTTTTAAACATTTTCAAAATAATCAATTTGAAAGATTCAACATGTGGCGTAAGTCTTCCACATATCTAAAGATATTTATGTATAATATCCACTTCCATGGCTTCATTCCTTGACACACCTATCTGTCATCAGTAGCACATCTCTCTACATCTGATTGTGCACGTTAAACTGAACAAAACACTATCATAACAAACAACAATGACATATGAGATGTGTACTAAGCAGAGAAAATTGCTTCATCTTAATAATTTTGACAAGATGTAGAAATTACTTTCACCAGGAATCATGGCAATTAGCTAGGGAAGGGAGTCGTTTTTGTTTTATACATGATTTATCTTAATGCATGTATCGCTTTCATAGGCACGAATGAAAATTCTTGAAACAAAAGAAACAAACTAATATTTACAAGAGCCTTCTCAAATGACGGGTGTCCATCTGATTTTGCATGGGAAGTACGTGGAAATCATAGACTTGTCTCTTTAATTGCATGGAAAAATATGACCGAAACGGAACTTAGAGAAAGAAGTAGTTCACTTTCATGCATCCAGACACTAGCGGAATAAAGGATTTCGAAGTATTGTGAATTCAAACACCAGCGGAAGCATGGACCAGAAATGGGACAATCATATTTTATGTGACATCACAGAGCTTGGCAATGTCAGTGATAGTATCAGTGGAAGGAAGGTCATTGGGGACAACAACAGAGCGGATCATCACATGGTTACTCAAACTGATCTTGTTAGCATCTGCTATGCGAGAGTGGTTGTAGTCTGTGTTCACAAAATTGATAAGGAATCCCTCGTCCACTAGCTTCAAGGCCACTTGCATTCACAAAACTGATAAGAAATCAATATTGTCTTATACATTTGTTTATCTTTATGGCAGAGATTTATATTATATACAAGGCTCATAAACCCAGGAAAGGACCAAATAGGCGCAATGAAGATAGGCTAAGCAGGATACCTCCCAATGCAGGCCCATGACCCCAGAGGCTACAACTCACCAACCTCATCAGAGGAAAGGGGCTCACCATAAGCGGGAGGTACCATCAACGACAACAACAACAATGGAAGAGAATAAAGTGTTGGCAACAAGAACAACGGTGAAGAAAACTGCCTACCAAAAGGACAAGAGAGGAAGAGCAAGCCCAAACCCGATCCCCACAGAAGTAGATCAAGGAGGCAACCTGATTCCCGATAAGATTAGATAAAGCGGGTCAGTTGATCTTGAAAGGGAAAGGAACCTAGTTGAACTCGAGAGAAAAGCTGGAACTACCCTAATGTCCAAGAAGCCAGAACAGGTCTAAGAACGCCTAGTAAAGAAGTCGGAACAGTCTAACCACTGAATGATCCAACAGTTGACCTAGTTTCAGTCACAACAATAATATGTAATTCCTGTAAGATATTTAGGTTTGTAATCGATTTATATTTATGCTTCATTTTAATATTGATCACTTAGTTATGGTCTCCCATATCATTAGAAAAACCAAATGTTTTGCATTCTAATGAAATTAAAAGGAACGAGAACATTGTATATACAACAACATTTGCAGAGCATCAACTTCAAAATTGAATTCCTACAAAACATGATCAGTATGAAATCTCTGAATTTTAATTTTAACTCCTTTGATTTATTTTTTTCTCAATTCAACAATGTTTTCATTTTTTTGGTCTTCCATTTATTCTAGATCTACATACAAACATGATTGAAATTGTTTCTTGCATGAATACAATCAATTCTCTTATCTAGAAAAACTTTCAATCTGCGAATAAGGGCCCAATATTTAGAAACATTATGTTTTGATCTTAGAGCTCGGCCTGATTTTTGGAGGATATGGTCCACATTTAGCAAATTTAGAGTCATCCATCTGCTCTTCAGTGGCCAATAATTGGAATCCATCTAGGGACGATAAGGTCACAGGTTCATTTCCTGCAACATCCTTCCTCCAAATCAATGATATAAGGTCGCTTGAGATCCATTATTCCTCAACACTTTCTTTGTTCAAAATGTTCATGCAGTTGGAAGAAGGAAAGCGAACAAGTTGGTTATTCGAATTTGAAGAAGGATTTTCAAACGTAGGTCAGATCATGTGAATGAAACGATGAACTTGTTGAGTCCTTCATAATAAATTGAGTGTTTCATAATAAATCAACTTACAATGATTATGTGTTGATGCAGGGATACAAATTGATTGTGGAAAATTGCAGAGCAAATGCCAAATAGCTGACATAAATCCAAGGGTGTTGAGACTTCAACAATAGAGGAGGGTGTGCATTCCGCCTCAGCAATCTCGACCAACGATGCCATCTATTACAGCACATCCAACCATGCATTCTCTTTGAAGTACAAGGGCGTTGAGGATTCAACAATAGAGGTGGGCGTGCATTCTGTCTCAACAATCCCAGCCAGTGATTCCATCTCCTACAACACATCCATCCAGTCGTACCAGTCAGCAGGACCAACAACCAGCATAGTTGACATAAATCCTGGAAAAGGCTAGACGTTTCAAGAGACGATCACTTCAGTAAGAGAAGCAGGGATGAAACAACATTCACTGTAAATATGATTAATTATAGTGCTTGAAAGGTACATGCAAGTGACTGGGTGGAGGTGAAGCTACATGCAAGTGACTAGGTGGAGGTGAAGGGCAGGGGACACTTGACAAAGGCACCAAAGCGACTGTCCATAAGTTATGTTTTATGAGATCTTAGCATTTAATGTTTTGAAATAATGCTAATGTGAACATTAGCATTAATTCAAATTGCTTACTCCATATTCAATTTTCCCTCAATTGTCTCTCTAGTTACCTAAGTTTGAAGCCTGATTGCCTCAATATGAGGCCAAATAAGGCCTCAAACTAAAAACTTAGGACAAAATCTTAAAATCTAGTTGAATAATTGTATGAGACGATTAAAACTTTGGGTTAGGTGATTGGTTTTCGTGCCATA
This sequence comes from Picea sitchensis, assembly GCA_010110895.2. Taxonomy (NCBI): domain Eukaryota; kingdom Viridiplantae; phylum Streptophyta; class Pinopsida; order Pinales; family Pinaceae; genus Picea; species Picea sitchensis. The sequence continues at coordinate 34,404 of SNQJ01S0062260.1, forward strand.
CTAATAAAAACATTCAAAACCAATTACTAATACTTCCTAACCCAAAAGGCAAGGACTAATAAGAAACATTATACATTTTAACACAATCTTCAATCTCCTTTATTTATGAAAACAATCATCTTATGCAACACTAATAATTAATTCAAGGCTATAAATAGGAGCCCTTAACACTTATCCTTACTTCCACTATATTATTACATGTTTTCATAGTACATTATTCATGTGCGAAGCTACAATTATAATTAATAAAATTATAAAGGATAGTGGATAAGATTGTCCCAATCCTTATTATAAGGCATAAATAATCGAATTTTATAAGATACCACCTAAAAAATGAGAAGCATACAATTGAGATCTTGGAAAAATAATTCTGACCCAACTAATGGAAACCATATCAATAAAAAATATTAACCCTTTTTGGGTCATGTGAAAAGCGACTATGGAAAAATTTGAGCATGCTTCCCACCTTAATATTGAAGAATCAGTCACGATCACAAACAACTAAGCATGCTCATTAAAGTATCCAGAACAAGGGAAGATGAGAGGTTAATTATTCAACCTGTTTTTTTGTAATTAAAACATTAAAGCCCTAAATCAATCTGGGTGATAAGATTAAAGGATGTTGTGAAATAAAAATCAATCCCAAGGTAAGGGTTATTCGTGGTTGAGGCCATCGGGATTGAGGTTGTCGACAAGCTTCAACGAGATACCACCCAAGGGTTAAATTTAGTGGAAATCCACCCAATTTCCTTCATTTAAAAAATAACAATGAGAGAATCATAACGCAGGATCCCAAGGCTATTTTGTCAACATTTAAGAGACTAATAAATTCGCGGCAAAGTATAAGGTCTATATCCAATGATAAAAAATCGTAACAAAAGTTTTCCTGAGATTTCATTAGCAATTATCAAATCGAAATTCATATACATAAAATATGATCACAGTGTTTATAAAATTCTCACGCTATTGTTAAGAGTGATTCAAATAATTATCCGCCAAGATAGAGGTGTGGTTTTAGTTTTCCTTCTATTCGCACGATAACAAGGATAAAAACACATTGATAGCAACCGATTTTTACACAAATTACCAACATTCAATCGATGCGTTAAATACTAAAATAGTTGAATTTCTGAACAATTTGTTCTTACTCTTTGACAACAATTTCGTTTATAGTTTAATATAATATTGCTAACAGATATGAAAATTTGTATTCCAATAATCGATGAGATATTGCTAACAGATATGAAAATTTGTATTCCAATAATCGATGAGAAATAACAGAATATTATCCAATAATATATATATATATATATATATATATATATATATATATATACACGTGTGTACTTTGAAGAACAGTTTGTCTCCAAGATATATTGTGCATACATAAAATATGAATTTTTGTGATCCATTACCAATATAAATAAAAATATCAATACAATCAATTCAAATAATAATAGTTAATTGAAAATCAAATACCCTAACCAATAATGATGTCACTGGCAAAAGATGTTGTTGCTCGTGAATTCAAACTTAGAATTTGAGTCGTCCTTTTATTCTCGCTTGCAATTCAAGAACCTCACTGGTACCTCCCAGCCAATGCTATGGGTATTATTCTTTACCCTTATCCCCCCGAGCCGCAAAGGAGCCACACACAAGAAACCAAAAACAATAGCCCCAAGGCTTTCCTCGCAAGGAAGAGCTTTCACTCTTTCCACAAGCTTGGTATCCCAACTCTCACAAGTAAAACACAATCCACAAAATTTTGGCAACATAACCTTACCAAGAATGAGAGAGAGATCCCTTTACCCTCAATACCATTTGTTTTATATAAAATTTTTTACTCACACACGTCCTCATGCACAAATAATTAACTTTTTAGATTAAATTAATTATGATTATTGACCCACATACTTGTCACACTCTCCCCAAGTTGCACAAGTAATTACCATTTTTATTTTATTTAAAAATTCAATTTCCCTCACATTCCCTAAATGGACCCTAGTGTGTTCCTATTTTCTCTTTTAGATGTTCATTTGTTCCCCAAATTTTCATTTAATGAGTGTCTCCTAACTAGATCTTAGTTAGAGTTGGATTATGAGTCTTCTTCTAGTTAAACTAGAGGTAGGTTGAATCAAAATTATATTCTATGTACACCTATTATCTCATATTATTATTTTCTTCTATTTTAAAAATCCATTTTATTAATTTCATGCACACATATGTTTTTTTATACAATCTTTAGATTTTACTCACTTTTTCCTAGGATTTGATTTATCTCAATTCTTTTAATTTATTAATATTTTAATTAGTCCCTTAATTAAATTTAGACTTAGGATTAGACTCTTGTTAGGATTTTTAATTAATAATTTATTGTTTAATTAATTAAATTATTCTAACAAGGTCTAATCATTTCAATGTTTTCTAGGCCACCTAGATTTATTGACTCAAGTTTTAATTACAGTACGTGCCCTTCAAGACGCACCTCCATGCTCCAAGGGTGCCACTAGCCTTTGACTAGTTTTGAAAGTTTGTCCGACCCTTTGGAGTCAACACTCCATTTGGTCGACCTTGTGAGAGACTAAGGGCTTCTAAGGAATAACAACCCCACCTTATTGCGCACCCCTTAAAAATATTTGTGAGCGATTGTCTTAGTTCGCCCTCATGACATCGTGGACCTATCGAACTAGGTAATCATTAACCCATAGTTCAGGTCACGGCGGGAGTGCTATTAGGCTGTGACAGGGATGTTTCCACACCTCTCCCTTAAATGTCTAATTTATGTGCATGGCCCCTTTACTTCTTATGTGAGTTGGATTAGCAAGCATCATCAAGCCTGCATCCATTGACAAAATAATGTCAATAATCCATATACACAAATCATATTGAAATCAATCATATGTCACATATGTGTAAAATGAAATACTCAATAAAAATACAATCTGCTTCCTGACTCAATCTGGAGTCCAAGGAAGTTCATTGATGCCATCAACATCCATAACCTGTCATGTGACCTGCACACTTAGGAAACCCGTCAATAGCATCTTCCAATACATATCCATCAAAATAGCTATAAGTCACAATGCATCATCATCATCATCATCATCATCATATATAATCTACAATTGAAATGAAATCATAATATACCATATCCGGATCACTTCCACGCAAGTGTCCTCAAAGAATAAGTCAATAAAAGTGTGCTCAGTGGAGCGGGATGTTACACCAAGCCCGAGATTAACCCTAAATACTATAGGGTCAACTTATAAATACTTTACAAATATCTTTCAAAAATAATTCTAAAATTTTGAATATGATTTTTGTTTGGAGTTATAAGAGCAGTTAATTTTTGTAATGGAGTTTTAAACAGTAAATACACCAGATTTGTCCATCCTTCTTTGAATATGATGTAACAAACATTAATTAAAAATCTCTCAACCACTTAATAAAATGGAGCTTGGGGTCTCTTTACGAGCATGGAATCATACACATTCTTTCCTTTATCTTTCCAAACGATTATTTATAACTCCACACAATTTTCTTAGAAGAGAATTAGATAACATTTTTATTTTAAAAATATATGTATAATCCTCTTTAAAATACACAATTTTCTCTATTTCCAAACTCTTTCACGAGGCAACAAAGGAGCGACTCCTCTTGGTGTCTATGCACTACTATCAGGCCAACATATCAAATCCCACACAACAACTCGACCCAGCTCCTCTCACACAACAACTCAGCTCCTCATGAATTGATGGTAAATTAATCCAACGGCTTCTTCACGTACAACAACTACCTCTTTGCAACTTTTCCTTGCATCAAATCGCTCCTCCACTTCTTTCTTTGGCATCTTTATCGACGAGCTCTTTGGAAACTTTACTAAATTGATTGCTCACATAGAAAACATAACCTCTTTACGCAGTCGAACAATATCATTTTCATGTTTTCTCCATTCTCTGCACTCTTCATCCATTCTCACATTCGACCATCACAATCCCACAAGATTGGATTCTAGTGGCTCTGGCTCTCCTGGTAACACCTATGAGTGTGGAAACATAAAAACGAGCACTTGTAGACTGACTTCTTCGACCAACAACATGAACAAACCCTCGGTTCATCAATTCAGATTTCATCTACCATGGAAAACTACCATGGTGCTACTAATCCGGATTTTATGAGCATAACAAAATGAATACATATATTATTATTAACACAGAGACACAATGAAAAATAACAAAGATACAGTAAAAATGGCTTCTATTCAATAAAGAAATATATCGAAACTGTAAAATGCAGACTAAAAACAATCTTGCCAGAATGGTGGCGACGTATCTCTGAGAAGAGATGTGACGTTTGCGCTCATTTGCAAGAAGATGAGTACAATGAGGCTCTGAAATCCTTTCTAAAATAAACATGAATTTCAAAACCCTAGACATCCAAAAACCTAACCCTAAGAGATGAAGCTCCAAAAGTCATGTGGGCCCCGTTGGGTTAAATTGGTACATCAACTTCCCGGGGTCGTAACTTTTGCATACGATCTTCGTTTTAGGCATACTATAGCATGTTGGAAAGGTCTATCCGAGGACTACACATTATATCTTCAAACTATCACCCCATCTACATTATAATTGTGGTGAGCCCAAAAAACGTTGTTTAGGGCCTCAAAATGGTCTCGGAAGTTCGGGACCTGAAAACTAGGAAAAAAATGTCAAACTGAAAAATTGTCAAGATGAGCCAGTTGGAATAGGTGTGTGGCCACCAATATCCACCTCGATCAGCTACCAGGCACTAAGAAATTTATAGTGCTCTGATACCAATATTAAGAAGATAGCTAAAAAAGTAAATAACTAACAAGATCAGGAAAGGAAAAGGCACGAAGCTAATTCAATTAATGTGTACATCAATAATGTATATATAGTACACATTGCACACTTCTCACTTCCAACAATATGACCGTTAAGTAAGATAACAAACTGAAATTAGAGTTTTCAACACTTCTAACTCATGAAACACTCAAACACCACAAGGAATATGGAAATGAGAGAATATATATGCCACCTTCAAGCTAGTGGAGTAGTGACAAAATTAATTATTTTTACCAGTGAAACACTCAAACACCACAAGGAAGATGGAAACGAGAGAATATATGCCACCTTCAAGCTAGTGGAGTAGCGACAAAATTAAGAGGTTTTCTTTCAAGCACCTTTGAAGTAATCCAACTTATAGAATCCAAAGCAGAGGTACTAAGAGACCCAATGCAATCAAGGGCCAATGGACCGCAAAAATTAGAGAGGTTTCTTGTGAACCTTGTTGAAGAATATGGACTGGGAAAATGGTTGCAGACCGCATAGACTCTTGTGGGTTGTGTGGGAAAACAGTGACATGAAAGATGGCACAATCATTTACGACTTAGCATCAAGAGAGACCTCTGGACTGAAGAAGAAATGTTGATGAAGGCTCACGCGGAAGTGGGAAATAAGTGGGCAAAAAACGCCAAACATCTTCCAGGCATAATAGAGAATGCCATAAAAAAATCACCAGTCATCATCTTCCGACAATGTCCAGGGTTTTGCACAAGTGAGAATGAGGGCGCTTGCAGAAGGGGGACAAACCTAAAGCTCGACGAAAAAACGAGAGTTTGAACAAAACCATCGCATGTTCTAGCGGGAGCATAGAGAGATCATGGGACTCATATCTGAGCGGATAGAGAATAATCATCTTTCGACGATGTCCAGGGTTTCGCGCAGGTGAGACAGAAAGGAAACACTGCTCTTATACCACTGACAGGTTAGGTAGGGCTGAATTATAACTCTACACTCTCTATTTTATTAAAATGAAGCTCAATAAATATATAAATTAATGAGTGTATTTAATTGTCTTACTCTTATCATTACTATTATATATGCATTGAATATTATTTTTTTACTCATTATAATAATAATATACTCATTAAAAGTTTCACATATAATTTGGGGAGTTAAACTTTAGTGGAGAAGATAAGAATTATTTATCCCAACCACCTAAATTAAATCTAATTAACTATTTAATACTAATTGACAAACAATTACTTAAACTAGTTTTTACTATTATATAACAAATTTTCCATAATAAATAATCTTATTAATATAAATCATTTACATAATACTATCCTTTATTCTCTATTTAAACTTCAATTTTTTTAACTAACCACATAATAAGAAATTATTAAAAAAAATGGTTAGTTGATTCATAATTGCTTCTATATTACTCCATGCTCCATGATTGATTATTGATAGGCTATAGACTTTTACATATCAATAATG
>SNQJ01S0062260.1:40715-76898 GCA_010110895.2 Picea sitchensis
TCTTTAATGGATTCAAAATTACAAGAAGGTAGGATTTTTTATTTCTGGTTCAACTTTAAAAGTTTGCTAGAGTTTTGGTAGTCGTCAGTTGACTTTACTGTTCAACTTAAAAATTTCAACTCAACGTTATACGATGTGCATACTCCGCATTCTAAATTTCACTTATAGTTCTGTAGTTATATTTACCTTCATATCTATATACACACATACCCATACCATAGGCTTAGACTACAACGATTTGGGACTTCTGGCCCTAAGCCTTATGCGTAAATTTGACATCAAACAAAACTCGATCAAAAGGACTTAGGAATAAGGATAAAAGTAAAGAGTTGGATTATATACCTCTACGAAAAGTTTTGCTAAATAATATTAGGTCCCCTTTACAAGTGTTCAAATAAGGGTAAAGGTTAGGTAAGGCCTTCCGGTAAAAATCAATATAACGAGTATCCTATAACCCTTGCCCGTGCTAACAAGCTTTCTTGGCTCCACCTGTCCAAAATGTAACATCAATTGAATATTGCATTAACTGATTTTGTAGTGGTTAGGGATAAAGGCGTCCATGAGTCGCACAGGTGCTTCCTTAATCTGTAGCCCATTAATGCCAAGGAAGGAATAGGTCTGACGAGAATTAAACTCTGGCCAGGCCATTAAAGGGGTAGGGTGTGTGCGACAGTCGAGGCCATCACCTGACCTATTGTCCAATATGGACGTGCCAAGTTTACTTCATCACATGGCCTTGCATACCAGTAGCCTTCATTCTATGAGGAAGGGTTCTTAGGGTTGTAGCAATTTTTCTTTGTCTTGGGAAGGTTATCCGGGAGCCTAGTTTCTGCGATTCGTTTCTTGGTGAAGGGAAGAAAACTATGAGGACTTCCTCCGAAGGAGGCATCATCTCCTAACCAATCCTCCTGGTAAGTTTCACACTATCACTAAAACATTTTGCTTGTTAGCAAGTTTTTTCCCCTTGTCGTTAAAAATAGAAAGACAGGGCACTAGACTTGTTACTTTTCCTTGCTACTGGTAAGTAGCTCCACTTATCGCGTTCCTACCTATCCAAACCCCAAAGGCTCGATACTTCATTTTCTTGCCTTTTGGGTGCTTCCAAGTCTTTCCCCTTTTCCTTTTAAGTCGTTTACCTTTGTTCTTGACGTCTCTCACGATCTTTTACTATGTGGTATCATTATTTGGTAGTGAATCTCTTCGAGATTTATTCAGGGTTCCATTTGAGAAGTTATTTGTTAGGGTGAGAACCATTATGTGTATACAAATTAGTTTTTACCTGTGTTAGTGGACTATCATATGGTAGGCTATGACAACATCCTCTGTCGTGGTCGGGTACTCTTTGTGTAGCATTTGAATGTTGTTTTTCCTTGACCTAGCTCCGTCTACCCATCTCCAAGAAATTTTCTTCCGACTGAACACTACACTCCTCCATAATCCCTAATCCTTTAAAAGAGGACCGAATATTATTCATAAATTTCTTCTATAGGTTCCGATTGAATGATACCTCTCAGGTTCGAAATTCCTATAATGTGCCATAGATAAAAGTTCACGGGCTTTGTACTGTCTTGGTCGCAGTTCGTCCATACAGGGAGGGGTGTCTATACTACTCCATGATTAATCAACTTTTGTTTCCTCGAAACCGGTTCCTACGTGTAAACGAGGAAGAGGGTATTCTCATACTATCTGTGTATTGACTATGTTTTCTTTCCTTAATGCACTCTCTGTGGCTCATCTGTTTTCTCTATAGAACTAAATTATACTCGTCATTTGGCCATTGTTTGTTGACTTGGTCCCGGGACTCCTATGTATTTACGAAATCACATTTCTACTAAAACCCTACTCTTTTACTTGTTATTGCCACTAATGATGGGGCCCTGTTTGATGCAAGGATACCCATCAGATTGACCAAGTTCGCTCCTCCCCTTTTGATCCATTGATGTTCATGAATCAGTTCGAAGCTTACCTATGGCGATTCGAAGATAAGTAAAAGTTTTATGTCCAATCTTTATCTTGTATATTTTGTTGAATTTTGAGATTTGGAAAGACCCCTATCCTGTTTCTAAATTAATTGCTTCGTCCCTTGTAGGTCCATGTGGAACACGACGCTGGATCAAAATTGGGTTTTACTTAGGAAGGTATTCTGGTTTCTAATAATAGAAACTCTTGAGGGATTTGGAGAAATCCCGGTGATGTTGGGTTATTTCTCCGGCATGCTTTGCTTAAGACTGTTGCCCGAATCATTAGATGTACAGACCTTGAATTTTTAGTTAAAGAACTATTATCATTTCCTTTCAGTGGTTGAGGTTAACTTTGATAGTCTCTGTATAATGATCTTGTAGTGATATTCCAAATAGATATCCATTTGTGAAATTACAGAAATGCAGACTATACATTGATTCGAAAATTCATTTCGAATAATTACAAATGAAATCTTTACTCGTAAATTTCTTGTGTCTTTCGCTGATTAATTTCATTCATTTAGAGTAGATTTTGTAATTATTATACGCATATACTCCTGTATAAATGTGCGGTCATATGTGTATCTATATATATCTAATTTAACTTAAGTTTACAACGTGAATTTCTCCCGCATCGTTGAAGTCGATGGTTTCTATAGTCTTATTATATAATCCATGACTTATAATACTGTGAGATATAAACGAATATAATACTCCTGAGATTCATTTCCGGGTTTCTTTAAGGGTTGCGCCAATTGAATTTTCACCACAGATGTTGAATGGATATAACACTCTAAAGAAAAGATTCGCTCTTTCTAGATTTCTTTTAGGGTTTACACTGATTGAAAATCCACTGCGGACTTTGGAAGAATGCATATGATCTTAGGATAGATGGGAAATCCCAGGATATATCCTTGGGAATTTTCACGGCTAAAAATATCTATTTTATTTTATACAGGTTATATTTGTCCTTGTCCCGACTAGTTTTCTGGTGGTTCTGTAATATGGTTTTTTGTCGAGATTCAATTCTATTACTACTATAGATATTGTATATAAACCCATACCTTTATCATTGGTCAGGTGAATTACAATGGACCACACATACAATAGTAATATAGGTATATTTGTTAATAGGGTAGAAGATTTTTTTTTTCAAGAGATAACATACAAAAAACCATACAGATATAGTCGTATCTACAGTAGATAGACTACTATGATTATATAGATACAATCTTCTGTCGAACCCAATTATTTCTATCACAATTAATCTACGAAATTTTGAAATTTACATATGACCGCAAAATAATCGTCTGTATAGCAACCCGAATCATCTGTAGTAGTTTTTTGCAATTTCATATGACAGTAAAACAATTTATCTAGAATAGCAATGCACATCATCTACAACAGTTCAGTAATTACATATGACAGTAAAATAATTCCTCTAGAATGGCGAACCTATGCAATAGTTCTAACGACACGAATGTAATAAGGAAACGTAGAGGGTACATATCTAAACTGGTTTGTCGAAAAACAAAGGGAACATCCACGTTCCTCCCAACCTTAGAACTGGGCAGCCAAATCACTTGCCCGGTTCACCCCCTAGCCTGACCATGAATCCATGAGGGAGAACTTGAAATCTCCTCTTCAATAATGTTTTCTCTATCTGTAATCCTCTCCTTGCCTCACACTCAATGTTCAGTGTTCATAACAACAAGTATCCAGTAGTCCTTTTCCCCAGCATACTAGCCAGCGTCCTGCCTCCTCACATATGTTATTTATCAATAAAATCTTTTTACCTAGGTCTTTTTTCCCTCCCTTGGGAATTTTTGCAGCTTTCTAAGTCACTGATTTTCAGGGGCTACCAATGGCCAAATCCTTTATTTGCCACTTGTAAAAATCATCCCAGAGGTAGTTCCAACATGTTCCCCACTCATGGAGTCATGGTCAGCTAAATTTAAAATGGTTGTTCCATTTGTCCTCCTACAATGAATAAAACAATACTCTGTTTACATACAAGTGTCATAGTCAAATAGTTATTTGGGTTAAATCAGGTCTCTGCCCAGCAATCATAATAATTAATTACAATTTATCAAACTCAAAATTCAGAATTGCCATAAATGGAAAAAAAATTCCAAATTCGAATTTACTAAAAATGGAGTAGTTTTTCTAACAAATTTTGACTTTCGAAAATACTTTATTTTATTTTTTGGGGGATGTCACATCCTTTCCCCCTTCAATAAAACATTGTCCTCAGTGTTTGTTCATTTCTTGGAACGGTATTGGATGAGATTTCCGCAAATCTGCCTCCAACTCCCAAGTGGCCTCCTCAGAACTAAAGTGCTTCCATTGCACCTTTACCTGAGCGACGACTCTATTCCAAAATGTTATTTCTCTCTGGTCCATAATACGCAGGGGTTCTGCCTGGAACTCGCCTTCTGTTTCCACCTGCACCAAGTTCCAATCAATCATATGAGTAGGGTCATGAACATATTTTTTCAATAAAGAAACATGAAATACATTACGAATTTTTAGATTAGTTGGAAGTGAAAGTTGGTATGCCACGGGTCCAATTCAAGCTAGTATCTCGAAGGGCCCACAAAACCTAGGTGCCATCTTGGCAGAGTTTCCGAGTTTTAGTGAACTTTTTCGGGCTTTGAATTTTAATTAAACATGATTCCCCACTTGAAACTCCAAGTTTCTTCTTTTCTGGTCTGCATAACTTTCCTACTCCACTTCACAGACTTCGGGTCTGGGGGTAGGGAGCTCTAACACTCCTCTGCATATTTCAGCAATGTTTATAGTTTTAAAAGTAGACTTTACTGGAATAAAGTGTGGAGAATTACTGAGTTTATCGATTACAACCATGATAGAGTCATTATGTTTCTAAGTTTTGGGCAAACCTGTAATAAAGTCCAGCAATATGGTCTCCCATTTCCATTCTGGTACTGGTAATGGTTGTAATAGGCCGGCTGGATACTGGTGTTCGGCCTTTACCTACTGACAGTCTTGGCACCTAGCCAAGTATTCTGTTGTTTCGCCCTTCATATTAGGCCAATAGAAAAATTTCCTGAGTGTTGTTATCATTTTTTGGTATCCTGGATGACCAGAATACGGTTTCTTATGCACTTCATCAAGAACTGTTATCTTTAACTCTCCTAAATCGGGTATGTAAAGTCTATTTTTAAAATGTAGTAACCCATTTTTATCGATACTCGGGTCTCGCTCGTGTGAGTTTGTTGTAGTGTCATGTAATTCTACCACTAACTTAGTGTAATTTTTCTCATTAATACCTGTCATCTGTATTCTCTGTTCTAGATTGCTTTCTACCCTGATGACATTTATCTCAAATATCCCATGGACTCTTCTGCTTAAAGCATCTGCTACCTTATTTTCATTATCCTTGATATGTCTTACCTCAAAGTCGAATTCGCTAAAAAAGGATAGCCACCTTGCTTGCCTTGCATTAAGATCTGGTTGGTTAAACAATTATTTCACCCCGCTATTATCTGTCAATAGTAGAAACTTTCTGCACATTATGTAGTGTCGCCAAATTTTTAAGGCTTGTATTACTGCTGCCAATTCTAAATCGTGAGTGACGTAGTTTCACTCATGTTCCTTTAACTTCCGAGACTCATAGCAAATAACGTGTCCTTCTTGAGTTAGGACACCACCTAGTCCTTCTTTACTTATGTCGACACAGACCGTGAAGTCTTTATCTGGGTCTGCTACCTTTAGAATGGTGTGGTCATTAATAATTCCTTCAACTTATTAAAACTATCTTAGCACTTTTGTGACCAGTTAAACTTGGTCCCTTTCTTTTGTAATGATGTGATGGGGTAGGATATTTTGGAAAACCCCTCTATAAATCTATGATAATATTCGGTGATTCCCATGAATGACCGGATGTCCGCTACATCCTTTGGTACCGGCCATTCCATAATGGCTCTTACTTTCTCAAGGTCGACTGCAATGCCTTCTGCAGAAATGACATGTTCTAGGTATTGTATCTTCTTCTGATTAAAATCACACTTATCGAATTTAGCATATAATTGGTGTTTCCTCAAAGTTTGCAGGATGATTCTTAAGTGTTCTTCATGTTATTCTTCTGTTTTTGAATATACCAGTATATCGTCAATAAACACCTGCACGAATTTGTCCAAGTATTGACTAAAAATACTATTCATTAAGGACATGAATGTGGTTGGCGCGTTAGTGAGTCCGAAAGGTATGACCACAAATTCGTAATGTCCATATATTTTTCAAAAATTTGTCTTGCTTATGTCCTCATCTTTTATCCTAAATTGATGATATCCAGATCATAAATCCAACTTCGAAAAGATCTTTGCCCCACCTACTTGATCGAACAGATCGTTTATCCTAGGTAAAGGGTACTTGTTTTTAATAGTCACTTTGTTCAATTGTCTATAATCGATACATAGTCTTAGAGTACCATCTTTCTTCTTCACAAAGAGGACGGGTGCTCCCCAAGGTGAAACACTCGATCTGATATACTCTTTGTCCAATAACTCCTGCAGTTGGATTTTCAATTCCATCAATTCTGGTATACTCATTCGATAAGGTGCTTTCGAGATGGGGGTTGAACCAAGTAGTAGGTCTATGGAGAAGTATATTTCTCTTCTAGGGGGTAATTTAGGTATTTCATCAATGAATACATCTCTGAAATCGCGTAAAACAACAAATTCTTCCAAGTTAGGTTTGTTTTTCTTTTCTAACAGGTTTGTTACTTGGATGGCATAAACTTGACATCACTTTCTCATGAATTTCTTGAATTGCATCGCAGAAACTTGTCTAACTGATACAGGTTTTGGTATACCTTGGGATGTTCTAGTAGTGTCATAATCGTCTTTATAGTTAAGTGTCTTTGTATAAAAATCGAGTACTGCCTTATGATTTTCCAACCAATCCATTCCGATAATCATATCATAAGATCCTAGGGGTAGGATGTTCAGATTTTTCCTTATGTTCTGACCATCTAAGATGAACTCAAAATCATAAATAAATTCAACTACTTTCCTTTTAGTTCCGGTAGCTAGTTGTACCGTCCATGATTTTGCATGCTTCAGTTTCTTAAGTTTATTTGACTCTACTATACCAGGAGCAATATAACTTAACGTAGCTCTAGGGTCAATTAAAACAGAAATTTGAGTGTTACTGATTTTACCTTCGATTTCTACCATAGAGGACTGGTGGTCAGCTTGTCGACCATCTATGGATGCATTTATCCGATGCAGGCTTTTGCCCACATCATCCACCATCGAGGCTTCCTACAAGTTATGAACATCAATTCAGTTTTCTGAAATTAAACATGGACAGTTCCTTCCCAGGTGAGGTTATCCACATTCCCAACACTTTAATGGTTTGTGGGGGATGCCCCAAATTCCTTCGTTCCCAGATTTATCAGTTTACCGCTGCCTTGCGAATTCGGATGGTTGGAGTGAAAATATTTTCTCAAAAATATTTTTGCTACATTCTGATAAGGAGCTGGCTGGTATCCCTTCTTCCGTTGGTTCATTCGATCTTGTTTCTTATCCTTCGAGGCTTTGGGAAACTCTGTCTGTTGTTTATACTGGTCGTAGCACATTCGTGTTTTCCTGAATACTTCACTCAGGGATTTGGGGTTGTCAAACTCAATTTTGTCCCTGTAGGACTATGGTAAAAAACTTAAGAATCACTGGATTTTCACCTTATCCTCCCGGATGTAAGGTACGAACCTTAGTAATTCCAGGAATTTATTTATAAGGTCCTCCATTGTCATATGTCCAAGTCTTAACTCGTAAAATTCTTTCGTTTTCCTTTCATAGTAGCTTTCAGATAGGTACTGTTTTTTGAAATATTTCTTGAAGTCGAACCATTCCATCTGTTTTTCCTTTAAGCCCTTTGCCAATTTTAGATCTTTCCACCAGATGTTGGCCTTTCCTTTCAGGTTGTAAATGGCCATTCTGACTTTCATATTGTTGGAATAGTTGTATATTTGGAAATATGTTTTTATATCTAATAACCATGCCTCAACTTCCTCACTTGTTCTGGATTCCCCGTCAAATGTAACATGTTTAATCTTCTTGAATTCCCCTTCAATATGATCTACTTGTGTCTAGTTTTTCTTTATCTTCAGTTGAAGGGGTACCCTCAGATGAGTTGTCCTCTTTTTCTGCTTCAGGACCTGAGTTCTTGGAGGCCCTCTTACTGGCCTCTTCTTCATGATTATCGTCCTTTGGGATTTTCTTGGTTACTATGTTGCGCAACATGACTTCATTTATCTCTTGTTGTTCCTGCTGTGCTTTCTTCAGTTTTCTCATTGTCTTCTTTGAAAACCTGCAGTTCAAAAATAAGATTCCTCATTGTTTCCAGTACTTTCGTAGGTGAGATTTCGTCACTATTCTGTCTTGGATCTCCCGGAGGCCCTTGCTCTGGATTTCCTTCCATTCTGATTTCTGCATCATCCTGAGCTGCCATAATTCACACAAAACAGAAAGGGTTTTATGTTTTTAACAATAAGGTTTATTAATTTTACTTAAATTGAATATATATAAAGCAACTACAGTGGCCCTGTTCAGGTCTAGTGTTGTAACCTTTGGCTCTGAAACCATATGTAATGAACCTCAAAATTGTCAAAAAAAAAAAAAAACTTTTGTTTATACATTCATCCTTAATGGATTTGAAATTACAAGAAGGTAGTATTTTCTATTTTTGGTTCAACTCTAAAAGTTTGCTAGAGTCCTGGCAGTCGTCGGTTGACTTTATTGCTGAACTTAAAAATTTCAACTCAACATTATACGATGTGCATACTCCACATTCCAAAATTCACTTATAGTTCTGTAGTTATATTTACCTTCATATCTGTACACACATATACCCATACCATAGACTTAGACTACAACAATTTGGGACTTCTGGCCCTAAACCTTATGTGTAAATTTGGCATCATACAAAAATCAATCAAAAGGACTTAAGAACAAGGATAAAAGTAAAGAGTTGGATTATATACCTTTGCGAAAAGTTTTTCTAAATAATATCAGGTCCCTTTTACAAGTGTTCGGATAAGGGTAAAGGTTAGGTAAGGCCTTCTGGTAAAAATCAATGTAACGAGTAGTCTCCAACCCTTTCTCGTGCTAACAAGCTTGCTTGGCTCCACCTGTCCAAAATGTAACATCAACTCAATTCGTAGTGCTTAGGGCTAAAGGTGTCCATGCGTCACACAGGTGATTCCTTAATTCGTAGCCCATTAATGCCAAGGAAGGAATAGGTTTGAAAAGAATTAAACTCTAGCCAGGCCATTAAAGGGGTAGGGTGTGTGGGACAGTCGAGGCCATCACCTGACCTATTGTCCAATATAGACATGCCAAGTTTACTTCATCACATGCCCTTGCATACCAGCAGCCTTCATTCTATGAGAAAGGGTTCTTAGGGTTGTAGCAATATTTCTTTGTCGTGGGAAGGTTATCCAGGAGCATAGTTTCTGCGATTTTGTTTCTTGGTGAACGGGAGAAAACTGTGAGGACTTCCTCTGAAGGAGGCGACGTCTCCTAACCAATCCGCCTGGTAAGTTTCATGCTATCACTGTAACGTTTTGTCTGTTAGCAAGTATTTTCCCCTTGTCGTTAAAAATTGAAAGAGAGGGCGTTGGACTTGTTACTTTTCCTTGGTACTGGTAAGTAGCTCCACTTATCGCGCTCCTACCTGTCCAAACCTCGAAGGATCGATAATTCATTTTCTTGCCTTTTGGGTGCTTCCAAGGGTTTCCCATTTTCCTTTTAAGTCGTTTACCTTTGTGCTTGATGTCTCTCACGCTCTTTTACTGGGTGGTATCATTATTTGGTAGTGAATCTCTTCGAGATTTATTCAGGGTTCCATTCGAGAAGTTATTCGTTAAGGTGAGAACCATTCTGTGTATACATATTAGTTTTTACCTGTGTTAGTGGAATATCGTATGGTAGGCTATGATAGTGTCCTCTGTCGTGGTCGGGTACTCTTTGTGTAACATTTGAATGTTGTTTTTCCTTGACCTATCTCCATCTACCCATCTCCAAGAAATTTTCTTCCGACTGAACACTACACTCCTCCATAATCCCTAATCCTTTAAAGGAGGACTGAATATTATTCATAAATTTCTTATGTAGGTTCTGATTTAATGATACCTCTTGGATTCAAAATTCCTATAATGTGCCATAGATAAAAGTTCACGGTCTTTGTACTGTCTTGGTCATGGTTCGTCCATATGGGGAGGGGTGTTTGTACTACTCCATGATTAATCAACTTTCGTTACCTTGAAACCGGTTCATACGTGTAAACGAGGAAGAGGGTATTCTCCTACTGTCTGTGTATTGACTATGTTTTCTTTCCTTAATGTACTCTCTGTGGCTCGTCTGTTTTCTCTGTACAACTAAATTATACTCATCCTTTAGCTATTGTTTGTTGACTCGGTGCTGGAACTCCTGTGTATTTACGAAATCGCATTTCTAGTAAAACCCTACTCGTTTAATGGTTATTGTCACTAATGATGGGGCCCTGTTTGATGCAAGGGTACCGATCAAATTGACCAAGTTCACTCCTCCCCTTTCGGTCCATTGACGTTCATGACTCGGTTGGAAGCTTACCTATGGCGATTCGAAGATAAGTAAAAGTTTTATGTCCAATATTTATCTTGTATGTTTTGTTGAATTCCGAGCTTTGGAAAGACCCCTATCCTGTTCTAAATTAATGGCTTCGTCCCTTGTAGGTCCATGTGGAACACGGCATAGGATCAAAATCGGGTTCTGCTTAGGAAGGTATTATAGTTTCTAATAATAGAAACTCTTGAGGGATTTGGAGAAATCTCGGTGATGTTGGGTTATTGCTCCGGCATGCTTTGCTTAAGACTGTTGCCTGAATCATTAGATGTACAAACCTTGAATTTTTAGTTAAAGAACTGTTATAATTTCCTTTCAGTGGTTGAGGTTTACTTTGCTAGTCTCTGTATATTGATCTTGTAGCGATATTCCAGACAGATATCCATTTGTGAAATTACGGAAAGGCAGACTATACATTGACTCAAAAATTCATTTCGAATACTTACAAATGAAATCTTTACTCATAAATTTCTTGTGTCTGTCGCTGATTAATTTCATTCATATAGAGTAGATTTTATAATTATTATACACATATACTCATGTATAAATGTGTGGTCATATGCGTATCTATATATATCTAAGTTAACTTAAGTTTACAGCGTGAATTTCTCCTGCATCATTGAAGTCGATGGTTTCTATAGTCTTATTATATAATCCATGACTTATAATACTGTGAGATATAAACGAATATAATACTCCTGAGATTCATTTCCGTGTTTCTTTAAGGGTTGAGCCAATTAAATTTTCACCACAGATGTTGAATGGGTATAACACTCTAAAGAAAAGATTTGTTATTTCCAGATTTATTTTAGGGTTTACATTGATTGAAAATCCACTGCAGACTTTGGAAGAATGCATATGATCTTAGGATAGATGGGAAATCCTAGGATATACCCTTGGGAATTTTCACGGCTAAAAATATTTATTTTATTTTATATAGGTTAGATCTGTCCTTGTCCTGACTAGTTTTCCGGTGGTTCTGTAATATGGTTTATTGTCTAGATTCAATTCCATTACTACTATAGATATTGTATATAAACCCATACATTTATCGTTGGTCAGGTGAATTACAATGGACCACGCATACAACAGTAATATAGGTATATTTGTTAATAGGGTAGATGATTTTTTTTTTCAACAAATAACATACAAAAAACCATACAGATACAGTCATATCTACAACATATAGCCTACTATGATTATATATATACAATCTTCAGTCAAACCCAATTATTTCTATCACAATTAATCTACGAAATTTTGAAATTTACATATGACCGCAAAATAATCGTCTGTATAGCAACCCAAATCATCTGTAGTAGCTTTTTGCAATTTCATATGACAGTAAAACAATTTATCTAGAATAGAAATACACATCAGCTACAACAGTTCAGTAATTACATATGATAGTAAAACAAATCCTCTAGAACGGGAAACCTATGCAATAGTTCTAACGACACGAATGTAATAAGGAAAAGTAGAGGGTACATATCTGAACTGGTTTTCCAAAAAACAAAGGGAACAACCACGTTCCTCCCGACCTTAGAACTGGGCAACCAAATCACTTGCCCGGTTCACCCCCTAGCCTAACCATGAATCCATGAGGGCGAACTTGAAATCTCCTCTTCAACAATGTTTCCTCTATCTGTAATTCTCTCCTTGCCTCACACTCAATGTTCAGTGTTCATAACAACAAATATCCAGTAGTCCTTTTCCCCAGCATACTAGGCAGCGTCCTGCCTCCTCACATATGTTATTTATCAATAAAATCTTTTTGCCTAGGTCTTTTTTCCCTCCCTTGGGAATTTTTGCAGCTTTCTAAATCCCTGATTTTCAAGGCCTGCCACTGGCCAAATCCTTGATTTTCCACTTGTAAAAATCATCCTAGAGGTAGTTCCAACATGTTCCCCACTCATGGAGTCATGGTCAACTAAATTTAACATGGTTGTTCAATTTGTCCTCCTGCAATAAATAAAACAATACTTTGTTTACATACAAGTGTCATAGTCAAATAGTTAGTTGGGTCAGATCGGGTCTCTGCCCAATAGTCATAATAATTAATTACAATTTATCAAATTCGAAATTCGAAATTGCCATAAATGGCAAAAAAAATTCAAATTCGAATTTACTAAAAACGAAATAGTTTTTCTAACAAATTTTGACTTTCGAAAATACTTTTTTTTTCGGGGGGGGGGGATGTCACATTAGGTGTTACACTTATGTGTAAATTAAGGTGTAAGGTGTTACACTAGTTAATTAATAATCATTTTGCAAATAATGATTTCCTTACAACTCAATTCAATTATAAAACAAGGGTTGCATGGCAGCTTAGTCCCTGCCAAGTAAATTTGGAAATGGAGTGTACCTAGATTGGATCATTGAACTAGTTAGAGTGTCCCAACAATTGTCAATTTACAATAAAACCATTTACAATTTGTTATAATTATTATTTGTCTTTATTAAAGAAAAATTCAAAATCATTATTAAAAGGGAAAGATATATATATATATATATATAAGTTGTCTATATCATTTTTTTTTTCATCTTTAACTATATTTTTACTAATTTATTTTCATTTAAAAAGAAATTCAAAATTACTATTAAAAAGATATTACACATATGTCATCATACGTAATTATATGTATATGATTTTGTATTAATCTAGGAATGATTTATACCCAATTTTTGGTTCATAGTTTTCGATTTGATTCAGGGACCAAACAAGTTGATCCTCTTCTTTAGTTTAATTAACAAAGGACCTTCAGAGGTTTTTGCTATAATTTTCCCAAGTATCCGTATCTTCTTTTCTAAGGCTATTCTCCCTCCATGATAACCAACATTACTGCCCTTTATCTCGATTTACTCGAGAAATTTGTCTTAGAGTTTTATAGCCCTTTCTTTTGAGTTCATGGATCATATGATCTAGAAGTTTATGAGATTCCTTGCATCCAATCGAGAGACCTAATCCTATAAGTACTTTTTCTCCCTTTCCAATTTTCCAAACCAACCATTTATTAGTCAAGTGGAAAGATGAAATAATGGATTTCTAAATGATTGATGCCTTTTGGAATTTTTTGGGGGGCTTTCGGATCCAATCTTCTATTGATTCCTATTGTATATATTTGGATTTTGTGACTTGGGCGCAAATCCAAACACCTTGGATGAGCTTCCATACATTTTAATCTTAGAAATGGCCTTTGATAACAAAAATATATTCTTTAGACCCCAACCACCTAGGGATTTTGGGACAACAATCCTTTTCCAAGAGGCCAACACCATTTTTTTCTTTCTTACTTCTCCAAACCAAATAAATCTAAATCATTGTTGTCTTCTGTTGTCTAGGATGCCTTTTGGGATCCATTTTAGAGACATCCAATAAACGAGGATGGATTTAAGGACTACTTTGACTAGAACCAATCTCCCTCCTTGAGATAACCAATGATTGTTCTAGATGTTTATATTTTTCTCCAATTTTTCCAAGAGTCAATGCTAATCCCCTTTCTTATAGTGATTGGATTTCAAGTGAAAGCCAAGGTATTTTATCCCAGTGTCAATGTCCCCAACTTGATAGGGAAAGACTTGAGAAATTTGGTCATTTTCTTCCTTTGATAATCACCAGAAGAAAAACGAGGATTTGATTGTGCTTATTTTCATTTCCATGGCTTCGTACAAGAGATCCACGATTTCTTGAAAATTTTCAATCATAGTTCTTGAACCTTTACAAATGATTAGTATAAATTATCAACATAAATAAGATAAGGAATATTACAAGATGGGCCCATATATATACCTTGTAAGCTTCCATTTGTACAAGATGCATTTAAAGATCTATTGAGACCCTTTGTTACCAAAAGGAAGAGAAAGGGTGACAAGGGACATCCTCAAGCCTAATCCCCATTTCAAATTTGGAAATAGGATATGTATCATCCAAGAGGATCTCCACATGGAAAATTTATACTTTGCACACCATGGAATAAATCATTAATTTTTTTTATAATAGGTGGCAAAGAATAACTAATATTCATGAATGAATGAATTAAATTGTAAAAATGATTAATACTTAAAATGAATATGAAAAATTCATGTATTAGTCATGCACATTGGAAAAATGATTTATGCTTGAATTGAGTTTGAGAATCTCAGATATTATTTATTTAATTGTAAAAAGGGAAATTAGTTTTGAGAATCCAACTCACAAATTATTTTCCTATTTTTAAAGGGAAATTGGTTTCCTAGTCTCAAGAGGAAGTTAAGGGTCTCATGAGTTAGTTGAGATGTTTTCTCATTTTTGTCCTTGAGTGATTATTAGATCCACAATTTGTGGATCTTATCTCTTTGAAATGGAGTTAAGGAAACTATATAAACTCCTCATGTAATCTTTGGTGAAAAAGACCCCCTTTGAGGGAATCATCCTTTATGGAGCTAATCAGATAGTCCATGTTATGCTACATGAATGCGAGAGATTTATCCCTTTGTATATTCAGAGGAGAGTGTCTCTTTGAAAGAGAGACATTGCCACAAGCTTGGGAGAGATCAACCTTTGTCATAGGAGATTGTCTCTTTGTAGGAGATGCATTGCCACATGATTGTGAGAGATCTAGCCTTGTACTTCCAGAGGAGATCGTCTATTTGTAGGAGAGACATGGCCACATGCTTATGAGAATATATCTCTTTGGATTGTGCATGAGAGCATCTCTTCGATACTGCCACTGTTGTGGGAATTATGTTGCCACTTGATGTGGGAATTTATCCATTCGCATTGTAAAGGAGAGTATCTTTGAAGAAGAGAATGAAGCGGTTCATGGATTTTAAGAGCTTGGAGATGTAGCCACAAGGTTATGGTGAACTCCGTTAAGAACACGGTGATCTCTTGTCTCATGTTTTCTTATGCATGTTTTATTTCTGCAATTATGATTATTAAATGCATTAAGTAATGGATTATGAAATTAACAATATATTCACCAAGTTAATATTCAATTTGAATTCAAGCCTTCATAAATACATCTTTTCACATTTGATGCAATCAAATTTAATAAATCCAAAATTATAAATCTCACCTTTATTAAGTGGCATAACAAGATTAGTATCCATGTCACCCCCATTTTAAATTAAATGGCATCACAGCAGGATTGACATGAATTGTAAGTGTTAAAGACAAGATGGGACATGGATTATAAATGTTGAAAACAAGATGGAAAAAACATCAAAAAGATTGAAAAAATCAACCAAAACATCCAAGCAACAAATGCAGATCGCATAAGGCCTATTAAGCCCGAAATGGGCAACCTATTTGAGCAGCTGAGACGGGGTCCAAAATACCTCAAAAATTGAAGTGCCCATAATTCTACAAAAAGTGCAAACCTAATAATCCATTTTAATTAAATATCAACCTGTTTTTCAACATGATGTAGTTTGTGTCGAAAAAGTACAGAAAAAATCGCGAGTTAGAATTATCAGTTACCACTCTGGAGGGAAGGAGGGAAGATTGGCCAGAGATTTTTGGATGGGCCAAAATTTAAAACAACACAATTAGAATTTAAAACAACACAGTTAGAAGGAAAGATAATTCAAGAGGGAAGATTGGTCCCGAGTTAGCCTACTCCAACTATCAATTATCAATATCTAAGTTGAAAGTTTTACATTAAACTCTCTTATATGAGGTTGTGATTGTACTGATAGAAGCTTTTTGGGGCAGATTGGATATATTCAACTAACTATAAACCCTAAATTCCAAAATGCCTACTAAGTATAGTGCCAATCAGACCCACTACTATGCAAAAATAGTAAGCAACAGTACAAAATTGAAATAAATGAGCACCTTTGACAATCATCCAAATTTAAAGGAATACAAAATCTTTTTATGACTAACTTAGCTTCATACTAGGTTTTTGGACAAGGGTTAACTCATCTGAAAATCCATTTAGTAAACTATGAAAGTTTACGTCTCTAAAATAAAAACACAAATCTCTCAAAATTTGAAATTAAAATAATTATATATTTTTATAATTAGTATTATCATTTTTTTTCATTTTAAATTAATACAATTAAAATTTTATTAAATGAAAATCTAATTTACACGATCACAATTTTATTAAATAAAAACTAAAACTAATTTACACGTAAATAAAGAAAGCTTAAATAAAAACTAATTTACACGTAAATAGCGAAGCATGCTCCGCATTTATTATATTTCATAATTTTGTACTTTCAATCTATATAACCTCAATAAAAGGTTGATTACAAACATAATTTATTTAATGAACCTAGAGGTACTACTATATTTTTTTTCCCTATGTATTAGTCATTTGATATTTTTTCCTATATTAATATTTTTTATGTGTCATGATATATATCATCTTTTATATTTATAAAGATTTCATATTAATATTTTATATATCATCTTTTATATTTATAAAGATTTCATATTAATATTTTATATTTGTGATAATACTATTTGGTTATATTTTATATTTATAAAATTGTTATGATGATAATGGTGGTAGTGGTTAAAGTTCTCACAAAGGTGATAGAGTTTTTCTTGCCATGATGTTTTGGTGATTAACCAACACCCAATTTTACTATGCAACTCATGGGAATTAGTTCTTATTTTAGCAATATCGATTCTCTTCTTTATGTTGGTCAAATACTTTTGATCTCCAAAGTTAGGGTTAACCACCTCATAATATTTTAATTTTATTTTATCCTCTAATTCTCCTTACATTTAGCTTGCACAATATTTTTAATATCATCCATATTGTGCAAAATAACTTCTTTTTTTATTCCCTAATGATTTAGTCAAGACTTGGCATCATTATGCCATCCCCTCTTAAGTTATTGGTGATTTTGGCTAGAGATTGAAGCAATTTTGGGGAGAGTCTTGTTATCCATGTTGTTTATCTTGTTCTTGTACATTAAGTACCTAATCATAATTGTTCTCTCAATGGGGGAAATGATCACTTCGATGAGGAGGATATGATAGGCGTATTGCCCTTCATTTTGAGATTATAAGTTACAAAATTCTTTTGGATTTGCTCTATCTTTCTCTAGGATTCTCAAGAGATATTGCATCCCCAAACTTCACATCCATATTTAAGATAACAAGAATGACAAGAGTCTGCTCTATATTTTATAATTGTGATTTTTTTATATTATATTTTATATTTAGAAAACCAAACTTTTATTTTTTCATCTATGTTTATCAACAACTTTTTTTTTTTCCTAATAAAAAAGTCAAGCAATTTTATTATACATAACAAAATTATAAAATTAGATGCTCATAAGAATTCTAGAAGGCATTTTTGGCTAGCTTATACAAGTTGAGGCCTTCTTAGGCACACACCAGAGAGTAGTGGGTTCCCCCTCAGGTGGGGTTTCTCAAACTGGATTTTGATGGAACCTCTAAGGGAAACCCAGGAGCTATAGGGGCGGGATGGGTCTTTTGAGATCACTAGGGAGAAGTGATACTGGTGTATGCTTCCAGCCTGGGAACCACAAAAAATAATACGATGAAAATGGTTGGCCTCCTTTGGGGACTTGCAATCGTGTAGACACATGGATTTCATGCTCTGGTGGTAGAAGGCGACTCCCACACTCTTCTATTAGCTCTGAGGGAAATCCTGAATGGGGTTCCTCTAGATCGAGTTTCAAGTCACTGGAGACTAAGTCATGGTTTAGCAGAGATAGTTAGTATTGCAAAGTCCTTGGCAACCATCATCCCCAAGATGGTTCATAAGAAATCCAATTCAATGGTTGATTGCATGACGAATGTTGGTGTCACGTTGCATGCTCACCACCAACTTTAGTGGGAGGGGGACCGACTTCTAGATGGATTGCGTGAACAAATTGATCGGTCTCTCCAAGTGGATTTGGCTGATGGAGGGTTCCGGGCACTTGATGATATGACGACATTGCATGCTGGTAATGTGAGGCCCGAGGACAGGGGGCTCGGGGCTCTCATGCAGGGAGAAGGGGAAGTTACGTTTCCCGTCGAATGAAATGAAAGGTTTTAGGTTGAGAGGTGGAGAAGGATGTCGATACATGGAAACCACCATGTTCAAGCATGGGAAGAGGTGGTTTCTTCTAGAGGAAAGTACTTTTCATTTACTCTCATCTCGATTGTGGCTATCCACCATGCAGCAGCCCAATCATTGGGAGGCTGCTGCAATGTATTTGGTCTCACATCCATCACACCCATCACATATACATTGCAGCAGCCTCCCAATGATTGGGTTGCTGCATGGTGTATAGCCACAGCCCTCTCATCTTAGGTGAAGTACCGATTTTGAGCCTTGGAAAGATATGACGATGTCAGGGATAACTATATTACAGACTCATGGGATCATAATGGAGAGATTTCCAATCTACAGGTGGGGAGGGTATAACCATAATGAGGTCCATCTTAATCCCATTTATGAGGACAAAGTGGTCATTATGAGAGGTAGAAGCGGAACTTACTTTTGAGTAATGTTCTCCTTGACAAGTAATTCCCTACATCTCCCTAATCTATTCAGCGGATCCAGGAACATAGAGTATTGGAACGAGGATGGCTCACCATTGGAAGAAGAAGACAAAAGGTCGTTTGTGGGTCGTCATGATAAAGAAGCCTCTTCATCGAGAGGCTTGCCCGCTCAACGCGGGATGAGAGAGATGTTGTTGTTACAAAGACTCAATACTGGAAATTATGTTCAGAAGAGGAAATTCGGACTGCTGAAGCTCTAGAAAAACTAGTCAAGGACCAACGCAAGGATACCAAAGAGACAAAGATTATAGCTGAAGTAGCGAATTAGGTGGTCGACCCACTCCATACTAGAACCTGAGATATGAGATACTTCACGTTTCTGGAGAATTATTGGATGCTAAATACCTTAGTTTTTCAAGCCCTCCATCAAACCAAGAAAGACCATGTTAAGCTTCTACACACCATCCATATTCTGGAGGAAAAATTTGAGCTATATTGCAGATCAATAGAACAAATCCCTCCAGGGAGGCCATTAGAGGGAGCAACGAGAGAATGGATCAATAGAACAAATCCCTCCAGGCTCTTTTAATTGTCCCATAACGGTGGAAGACGAATAGCACGAGGGGATTCATAGGATGCATGATAACATTCCTACGTACTACTGCAGTCCACAGATCAAGAATGAACTAGGTCATTAGGATATGACCTCCTCCTTCTTTGACTTCTTGTTTTGGTCTATGCTCAAAAGTGTAATCCCATTCTATGATGAACTTTAATCTACCACCCTTATCTTGTGCTTAGCTAGATAGGCTCTGGTTTTAGTAGTTATGGGCATGTATCTTGGACTTTGAATGTTACTTTGAAGATACTCTACTTTTTTTATGGCTCGATAGTTTTGGCACACCCCGATTCAATTTTGGTACATATTTGTGATTATAATATAAGCTTAACTCCTTTTTAAATTAACAAAAAAAAGATTCTAGCACATTAATTTTATTTAAATTACTTCATATCAAATAATATATATTCTAGACTTAAAAAAAAATACAATCCTATATTAATTATGCATGTCCAATTCTTCCAAGGGTTGACTAAAGGGTTGAAATGCATATATTAATCATGCTTTTCCAACTCTTCCTAAAGGTTGAAATGCAGATATGAAAATTACAAATAAAGATGATTTGACTATAATCTACAACCCTATGTGACAAATGGATTGTCCATTGAATACCAAATATGACACAATGTTGAAAAGAAAATCTAATTGTACATGTGAATTACATATCAACCTATTTTTCAACACGATGTATAAAGGAAATGAATGTACATTTCTTCCTTCAATTAATTCCATTTCCATTTCCATGTCTTGGATCTCAAAGTGCAGGAAACTCTACTCAAACAACATTTGGAGGAAAGGCGTTCTCAAGAGGAAGTCCTATGGAGGAAAAAATCTCGAATACAATGGCTTCAAAAAGGGGAGCGAAATACCAAGTTCCTCCATCGTGCGATGATCCAACGCAGACACAACAACCACATTACACACCTGGTCACAAGGAAAGGGAAAACTCTCCACAAACATGAAGATCTTGAGCAGGAACTAGTCTCTTATTACAAAGATCTGTTGTCTGAACCTCTTATTTACAGATCCCTTGACATAGAAAAGATCACCCAACACATCCCCAATATCATAACACGAGAGTAGAATGAAGCTTTGTCCAGACCAATCGCAATTGAAGAAGTAGACCTAGCCCTGCAACATACCCCTATAGGAAAAGCTCCAAGTACAGACGGCTTCACGAAAGACTTCTTTCACTTCTGCTGGCCCATGATTCAAGAGGAAGTTTGGGACATCATTGAAGATTTTTTCATCTTTGGGCCGATCCTCTCTGCTCTTATTTCCACTTTCCTAACCCTGATCCCCGAAAAATATCAGGTCACTCATCCTAAACAATTCAGACCAATTGCTCTTTGCAATGTAATCTACAAGTTGTTATCAAAAGTAATCGCCCGACACCTCAACCCACTCCTGTCCCTCATCATTTCCCCCAAGTAATCATGGTACGTTGAAGGCAGGAAAATTTTTGACAATGTCATCCTTGCCCATGAAGTGATACACTCTCTTCAGAGCATGGGTGCTCCAAGTATGTTATTAAAGCTAGATATTTCCAAATATTTTGATAAACTCAGCTGGGCTAACATGAAATCAATTCTTCTTTCTTTTGAATTTGCTACGGACTGGGTGGACTAGATTCTAAACCTCACTTCCTCTGCTTTATTCTCCATTTTGATCAACAATGTTCCTTCCTGCCCCTTCTCGCCTTCTCATGGACTATGACAATGGGACCCCCTATCCCCCTTCCTCTTCATTATCATGGAAGAAGGGCTAAGCCACTTCATGGACTCTCCCTTCATGGCATGGATCCCCCAATCTCCCACAACCAGTTTTTTGATGACACCCTAATGCTGAGCTTCCCCATCGTTCGTGAAGCCCTATGCATTCTCAGTATCCTGTAAACTTTCTGCACAACCTCGGGCATGGACATTAATCAAGAAAAATCCTAGCTTTTCTTTTTAACACCCCTTTACCTATTCAACTTCACATCACCAACATCCTAGACTTCACATGGAGCTACCTTCCAGCTAAATACATTGGAATTCCAATCATTAATAGAGGCTTTCAGAATAGCTCCTGGGAGGGGCTCCTTTCTGCCATGGGAAAAAGACTCTCCTCCTGGATCTTTCGAACGCTCAACCTTCCTAGTTGCCTCATCCTCCTCAAATCAGTCCTTCAAACCTTGCTTATTTATTCCTTCTCTGCACTAGCTACCCAAGATGTATTCTTACTTCCATCAAGATCCTTCAAAGAAACTTTCTTTGGAAAGGGGCAAAGATGGAACGAAAAATAGCTCTGATAAGATCGAAAAAGATATGCAAACCAAAATTAAAAGGTAGTCTTTGTTTAAGGGACCCCACCACTCTTAATAAAGTTCTTAGTGCGAATATTTGGTGGAGATGGTTGAAGCGACCTAAGGACCTCTGGGCCAAAATCTGGTGGAAGAAGTACATTCCACATATTGCTGAAAACCAACTTATCAGATGGAATGAAAACACCTCGAGATCCTTGATTTGAAACGCTGCAAGACAAGGCCACTCTCTGATAGTTGATCATGCTTTCTGGGAAATATAGAAAGGAAGGAAACATGCTTTTTGGCATGATTCATGGAAACAATGGCCCTCCTTAACGCAACACTCCATCACAAAGAATCTTCTTACCCCCACCACTCAGGCTGGTCTAATCACGGTCACAGACTATTTTCAAGAGGACCTGATCCAAGTGGATATTGGTGGCCACCCACCTTCTCCAATTGGCTCAAAACAATTTTCTGGCAATTTTGGTAATTTACTATTTTTAGCAGTTTTTCGGGTCCTGAACTTCCGGAGCCGTTTTGAGGCCCTAAACGACATTTTTCAGGAAAACGGGGAGAAACATGGAACAAAGTTTGATGTTGCTCACACAAAAGTTGTATTCCTCGGATAGATCTTTCTAATGGTGTATTGTGCACCCCAAGCGAAGATCGTATGCAAAAGTTACGCCCCTGGGAAGTTGATGTATCAACTACCTCCATCAGGGCCCGCAAACCTTTTGGATTTTCATCTTTCAGGGTTAGGGTTTTGGATTTTACTTATGTTAAAAAGTCGCTTAGAGCCTCATTGTAAAAATCATCTTCTTGTGAATGAGCGCAGCGTCACATCTCTTCTCAGAGATAAGCCACCACCATTCTAGCGAGTCTTCCACTCTGCATTTTTACAGTCTCTGTACATTTATTTCATTAATAGAAATTGTGTATTAATGTATCTTTTTGTTTATGGTTGCATCTCTGATACATTTATGTTATATTATTGGATATCCACAATATATTTGTGCATTTCATTATTATATCTCCGCTCTCATTTTGTGCTGAAAATAATCCATATCAGTGGTATCAGAGCAGGCTGTTCTTGATCATTTTTCAGTGCATGTCCCTGACGAGGTCCGAGTATAGCAAGTTGGGTCTCTAGCTTGTATCTCTTGAGGAAAATCACTCTCGCACACCCAAGAAACCCTCAATGGTGGAAGAAAAGAAAAATGGCAGAGCAGATGATTCTATCAATCTGTTTCTTGAGCAAGCTCTCACACGACAGAGGGACGAAATGATGGAGAATTTTTCCCACATCCTTCAACGCCTGCCAATAACATCATGAGCATATTCATCAAGAAACCACTTTGGAGGCACCTCGCCTTTTAAGGTACAAGTCAATTTTGATATTCCTATATTTGAAGGTCAGATAGATGTGGATGCCCTAGATAAATGGTTAAATCTGTTAGAAGGTTATTTCTCTATTCATATTTTTTTCGACATAGAAAAGATCATCTTCGCACTCCTTAAGGCTCTCCCCCATGTCAAACATTGGTGGGAAAATTACTGGGATAAGAGTTTCATAGAGGCGTATGGAATATATGGGGCTGAGCCCACTTGGGATTTTTTTGTGGATGCGGTAAAGGAACAATATTACCCTGTTGGCAATTATGAGTACCAGTACACGAGATGGACCACATTGTGGCAAGAGAGGGGCCAAGCAGTTCCTAAGTTCACCAATACCTTCCATACCTTTCACACCAAGCTAGATATCAAAGACTCTGAGCGACATCTGGTTCTGAAATACCGCGGGGCTCTACACAAATACATCCAAACTGAAATGGATTTTTTGGACATCTCATCACTTAGTTTTTCTTATTGATATGTTGTTAAAATCGAGAAGAAATTTAAGTACCAAAATGAACGAGAGTTCGTATCTACAAATTCGCAACAACCAAAGTATGACAAAGACGACCCTAAAAAATAGTCTTCCGAAAACCAGTCCAAGCCACAGGAAAAAAGGGTCACGGGAAGACAAAGAAGGACACCAGAAAATGGTGTTATTTCCAGAAAATCCCCTGGCACAACATAGATAAATGTTTCTCAAAATAGACATTGGTGGCCAAGATCAAAGACAAGGAGCTGAACCCTGATTCAGAATCTGATTTTGAAAACACTGGTAAAAGACAGATCATCGACGCAGACCCCACAACTATTGTTGCTACCGCAACAATTCAACTAGAAGAACCAACAGATCCTAAAGAAGGGAAGCGCCTTTTTCATTCACAGATGTGGGTGAAGGGTACCCTGCTACATTTTCTTATTGATAGCAGAAGCCAGAAGAATCTCATCTCAGCAGAGGTCGTCAAACAGTTGGGTTTGTTGACAACACCACACCCGCAACCTTACAAAATTGGGTGGTTTCGCCAGGGACAAGATCTTTGTGTTATCCAACAGTGTCGAATTTCATACGACATCCAACCCTTCAAGGATGAGGTATTATGTGATGTTTCCCCACTGGATGTATGTGATCTCTTGGGTCATCCATATATGTGGAAACACCATGTTATCTATGAGTCTCAACCCCATAGTGTCATTGTTACTCTGGGGGGTCATCTCTACAGGATACCATAGGTAGTTCCAACTATTGTCCCACCTAAACAGTGTCGCAAGGTAGTATCTCATACTACAAAATTCAACTTCTTCACAATCTGTTCAAAAGGTGAACAATAGGATACTGCAACCACTACAACCTCGACCCAAGCACCTTCTATCCAACAGAAACAGGTCGACAAGATTACAAAAAAGTATAGAGATTACTTCTTCACACAGTCATCTTAGATATCCCGACTGGTTGAACAGAGTCAACCCCGCTAGCAACGGGTTCGTGACAACCTTCCACAAGCTAAGCAACGCAACTTCCACAACAAGGAAAGCGACTTATCAAGATGTAGATTCAACAAACACTTTTCCCTCTCGCCTGGGCACTCAACGCAATGGATACCATTTCTTCCTAAGGACAGAGTATTGATCCAGGTGGATATTGGTGGCCACCCACCTTCTCCAACTGGCTAAAAACAATTTTCTGGCAATTTTGGTAATTTACTATTTTTAGAAGTTTTTTGGGTCCTGAATTTCAGGAGCCGTTTTGAGGCCCTAAACAACATCTTTTGGTAAAACGGGGAGAAAAATGGAATGAATTTCAATGTTTCTCACACAAAAGTTGTATTCCTTGGATAGATCTTTCTAATGGTGTATCGAGCACCCCAAACAGAGATTGTGTGCAAAAGTTACGCCCCCGGGAAGTTGATGTATCAACTACCTCCATCGGGGCCCACAAACCTTTTGGCTTTTCATCTTCTGGGGTTAGGGTTTTGGATTTTAATTATGTTAAAAAGTCCCTTAGAGCCTCATTGTAAAAATCATCTTCTTGCGAATGAGCGCAATGTCACATCTCTTCTCAGAGATAATCCACCACCATTCTAGTGAGTCTTTCACTTTGTATTTTTACAGTCTCTGTACATTTATTTCATTAATAGAAATAGTGTATTACTGTATCTTTGTGTTTATGGTTGCATCTATAATACATTTATGTTATATTATTGGATATCCGCAATAGCTTTATGCATTTCGTTATTATATCTCTGCTCTCATTTCGTGCCGAAAATAATCTGGATCAAGACCCCCCAGGCACAACTTGGCATCATTGGAAGTCCACTCCCATAGAACTTCATGCTCCAGCGCACGTGGATATTCAACCTTGGCAAGAGCTTTCTTCTTCCAGGAAAATTCAAATTTCTCAAGGAGATGGCATCCTCAGATGGGGTCACTCCTCACGAGGCACCTTCACCATCAAAGAGGCCTACAATATAAAGACAACCTCACACTTGCTCCCCCAGGAACCAGTTTGGGAGAAAATATGGTCGATCAAGCAGTGGCCAAAAATAATCACTTTCCTCTTGCTCGTTGCACACAAGGGCATCCTCACATGGGACAATCTTACCAAAAGAGTTGTTTTTGGGCCCTCCATTTTCCCTCTTTACTGGAAAGACTCAGAATTTCAAAATCATATGCTCATTCTCTGCTCCTACAGTACACAAATATGGGATCACTGCACCTCAATCATGCACACCACATATTGAAAATGAGAAGGCCTCATAGAGACCTTAGAAAAATGGAGAGACTCAAATTTTCAGTGTCCCATCCTAAACCGTATATGGCAACTACTTCCGGGCTTCATTCTATGGCAACTCTGGAAAGAGCGAAATAGATGAATTTTCCTTTCGTCTCAGCTTGACTGGAAGAAATTATGGCAACACATTAATGACAACATCATAGAAACCATTCTCCTTCAGCCCTAGAAAGAGGAGGACTTATCTTGTCCTCCACGTGAAAAGTGCATCCTAGACAAATGGATCATCAACTTTCACCCACATTTTTCAAGGAAACCCAAAAGTTTAAAAGACAAAGGAAACCCCTCACACTGGTCTCCTCCAGCTCCATGATTCATCAAATTAAACTTCGACGAAGACTCCAAAGGAAATATGGGCCCTACCGACTTCGGGGTGGTTCTTCGCAACAGTCAAGGAAGCATAATACTCATTGCAGTCGATAGTATTAGATGTAACACAAACAACGCAACTGAGCTCTGGGGTCTAATCAAAGGCCTACAACTTGCTCAATACAATGGGCACAACAAGTTGATCATCGAGAAGGATTCTCAAATAACCGTAAGCCTTTTTGTAAAGATACTCAATGGAGCGGATCCAGACAACATATCCCCTTGCTAGTGACTTACCACAGGACTCGGTGCCATTGCATCTCTCATTCGCCTCACTTGGTTCTCATTCCTTTGCATGTGAGAAGGAAATCCAACCAGGTAGCAGACAAACTGTCTAATTTTGGGGTGGCTTTAGAAGGACCAGATATCCTTTATACGTCCCCCACCCACAGAGATCAACCCCTCCTCCAAGATTGCATAGCTAAGGCTCTCAACACAAATAGCCCCCTTGGATGGGGTATCAAAGCGCTCCACGCATCCATCCGTGAACTCAAAGCCTACCACCTCACCTCGAGCCACGTGACGACACCTACTTCTCCCTTCAACCTTTATTACCACCTTATGGATTCTACAACTATCCATTTCACCATGTGTTAGAGCAAGATTTGCGTCATCCTGTGTAATCTTGCAGAGAGGGCCTTATTTCATTTCCCTATGCAGACTTGTCTTCCCTGTTACTAAAGTCCAGAGACAAACATACACAAGTTTCCACTTGTACGCATATTTCACCCTATACAACAAGCGTATACGCGGGTTGCTCCATTAAAGCCCGTGTACATCGGGATTTGTGCTAAAAAATCATAATTAAATGTCGGGTTTCAATGTCACGACAGGAGATCTTTGATCCTTGGCCTTCCATATATTGGAAACTTTCTGACTTGACCCTTCAGTTGCATTTTGAAGACTATAAAGAAGCCTATTTTGAGCTGTGGAAAAGGAGAAAGAATTCAACTTTGAGAGCAAAGTTACTCTGGAGAAATTATTTACTTCACATTGAGTCTACATCCCTTTGTCCTTTAAGTCTGAACAAAGTGTTCAACCCCCAAGATCTTCCCTTATTGACGAATAACCTCATTATCTCTCTTATATGAGCTTGCCTTTGGTGTAGGATTGAAGTGGTGGAGGCCCACCTAGAAGGAACTTGGTTTCTCAGTTCCGAACCGTGCCGACACAAAAGTCTATAATATTTTCACTTTTGTTGATCATTTATTAATAGAAATACTCATTTCCTGTCCAATTGATATCTTGCAAATATATGAATTATTATCCATGGGCGTATTTGTTATGAATATTGATGGATTATGCTATCTAATGTGCTAACCTTTTATGTTGCCACCATATGCTTGTTTTTTCTTGTTTGTTGAGAACTTGTTGCAGGTATATATATATAGCTTTGGGTCAAAGTGCTCAATTATGGACATCATCAAACATCTGGACGAGGTAGGCCTCTTTATTATTTTTCTTTCACATTGGTTTATATAGCATGTTGTTGGGATATAGTTGATTTCTATAGTCATTTTCGTCTGTTGTGGTTCACCCTATCCATAGAGAGATTTTCCTCGTAACATAATTGGTGACCATACTGGGGATGAATCTTCTTTCTTAGGGTTTGAAGTACTTTTCTCCTTAGATTTCTCCTGTTTCTATTGTGGTTCTTGTCGTATCATTTCTTAACAGCTCCTGTTCACTCTGGGTCTGAGTTTTCATCCTTTCTCCCTTGCATAGCTTTGTTTTAAAGCATATACATGCATTTTCCCTTGACAGTCCTGTATACACGCAGGTTGTCTCACTGCAAGCTGCGTATATACGCTCTGTTTACCTGAAAAATCGTGTACACCTTTTTTCCTTGCCTGTTTGCTTGGGCTGGTATTTTTTGGGTGGGATTTGATGCTTGTTGAGCCTTCTTGGGTCTCTGTAGTGCCTGTTGAGTGTTTGTGGGATGACAGGAAACCCTCTTTTGGTTGAATTTCTGGGCAAAGTCTTTCTCTTCATCTTTTCATTTTTATTGTCCTTGTACATTGGGCTGGTTGTTTTGTTGCTTGGTATCCTGCTTGAGTTATCTCTTTTTTATACACAGTAGGGCTATATATCAAGTTATTTATTCAGTCCATGCATTTTCAATTTCGATATATTGAAAATAAAATAAAAAAACAGGCATTTTGCATTGCTTGACATATTTGTCTTTTGAGTTTTTATCATTAGCTTAGTGAATATAGTGAAAGATTGCATTTTTACTTCTGAATTGCATAGTTGAATTTGTAAATTGCATCATTTTTATAAGCATATCATTCATTAAAAGTTAAAGTTAGGACTTTGCATTATTTTCATATTTACTTTTCTTCCAGAGTCATAACACCATGAGTTTCACTACCATACCTTTTTGAGTAATCACGGCCATTAAAATCAATGCTATAATTTAAAATTTATTAGTAACAATTTTATTTTCTAGGGTGCACAAACTAGCCTAGGATTTAGTGCATTGGAATAATATTATGTGAGTAAACTTCTCCAAGGCAATTAAATCAACATATGTGTCTGAGTTATGGAGTGGAGAAATCCATTGTATAACTGGTAAGATCAGGAGGCTCCACTCACACCGGAGTTAATCACGAGGTCATGTGAAGTTGGTTGAAGGGATATCCCCTCGATACCTTCCTAGCGTCAGAGATATTTCTGGGGATCTATTCGTATCTAGGGATCTTGCTAGTGCCTTTACCTCTGTGAGAGGCGGTACTTTCAAGGTTTCGGGCTTTGCTACCTTGCCCATACGATGGACCTGACTTACGACTGCTCGCATGTGCATTGATTATACAATGGTTTATTAGTTGCTTGACTTAGGTGTCTCATAGGTTACTTGCAGGGGTTATTCTGCAGGTACCCTGGGTCAGATAAGGGTCGGACATCACACAACCTTTATGGAGGATTACCTCTCCGAGGGGATCTGATCGATTGGTTGTTAAGACCACAAGGGCCTTTATAACTGATCCTATTACCTCCAATATTTAACAGGAAGTCTCAGGCCCCTCTTGGGCGAGACATACCTTCTTTATGGAGGGAGGCCACTCAACCAATTTACCCCATTTGATGCATTTTTTCCGTTTGACTTTTGGTGTGCTCTTTGATTACTAGTTGGCCTTAAGAGTTTATACTGAGTTCTCTTTATCATGGATAATAGATTTCTTTTGACTCCTTCATTCACCACTATCTACCCCATGATGCCTACTCCTATCATGGGGACGAGTCCTTCCATTTTTCATAATGGTACATAGAACTATGGTACTCATTATGTGCCTTGGGTCTCTAGTCATTCTCCAGTTGATATGGCTTCACCTTTGCAATCATCTCCCTGGTCCACTTATATGAATCCTAGCATTGAATTTGGGGGCACCATAGGCCCAATGCCTATGTCTTCATTTGATATGAGTCATGTCCCTCAACCTGCTTTTACGATGGGAGGTTGGAACCTCCCCTCTTATGGATCCAGTCCTAGTTATGCTCTTTCAGGAGTCGATACTCAGATGGGTGCTTATTCTACTTATTACACTCCATCCATGTATCCTCTGTCATCCATGTCGATTCCTTCGAATACTTTTCCCATGATGGGTACTCATGTATCCCCAAGTATTTATTATGGGGAGAATCAATTTTATCATTCAGGCTACCCTCTTTATGGAACCCCTTCACAAGGGGGCAACATGTATCCTCATGTGAATAGTCCTTATCATACTTCCGTCTCTTCAAAGAATTCAGTCATGATGCCC
The DNA here is from genome assembly GCA_010110895.2 of Picea sitchensis. NCBI lineage: Eukaryota > Viridiplantae > Streptophyta > Pinopsida > Pinales > Pinaceae > Picea > Picea sitchensis. The sequence continues at coordinate 70,981 of SNQJ01S0062260.1, forward strand.
ATACACACCTCTTCGAATCAGTTAGGCAGAGGATACTACCTCTCTGGACAAGGATAGGGGGTAAACCAGGACCCTTCCTGGACTACAATGTTTCAGAGTCAATCTTTCCCTGGACCTTGGCATCAAATGCCACAGATTACTGCTAGTCCAGTCACTGTCGGTCATACTGGAGATCCATCACCAACCTCTGTCATTCATGTTGGGGATGGGTCAACTACTTCTACAAGTCCTATTGAAAATCCACACCCGACCACTGCTAGTCATGCTGGGGGCACCACGAGTCATATCAATATCACATCTCCAAGCTTTGTACATCATGTAGGAGATGAATCTCCTAGCTCTTCTTTTCATGTTGAGAGTATGTCGCCAACCATTGTGAACACCGCTGGGGGCATTGAGAAGCCTAGATCTCTTAGACGTAAGACTAAGTTCCTTTGCAAGGATTGCAAAGGAGATCACCTTACTCATTTGTGTCCAGCTATTGCTGAGATACCATAAACGTGGGGCTCACCTAAGGGCCCTTCGGATTCTGAGGCATATGTGGTTTCCCCACATCCTGTCTCTCCTTTGATTGACATGGCAGTAACACCACCACATTCCTCTCCTGACCTCACCCCCATTGTCAAGGGTGATGTGTCCCCTATCCCTGTTACCATGCATTCTCTTCAACCTAGAATTAAAGAAGTGGTCATACCAGTTCCATCTCTGGTCAATCCTACTCTCCTTGTAGAGAGTGATGCATCCTTTAATCATGTCGTCAACATTCCTGATCCAACACCTTTTGAATGAGAGAGATTATTACTTTCACCAAGTCCTCTCCCTCCGAGTTTTGAGGAGATCACCTTCGACTGGGACGGTTCTGTGGGGTATCCAATGCCCCCGCCTATGTCTTTTCCTATGAGAGATATTATCCGATCTATCACAAATACTATATACTCCGTTAGTTCTTTATCCTCCTCGAATTAGAGAGCTTTGGGTTTTCCCAAGATTATGTCAGTTATTTGTAAAATACTGACATTTCAAAGAAGTCTAGCATGGGAGCCTTGGCCTCCCTCGTGACTTGTCGCCTAGAATCTCCCAAACGAGTCCAAGTTAAGTTATTTTCTGACTCGTTCCAGAAGAGAAAATATTTCCAAGTGATTTGTCCCTTTCACACTTGTTAAACAGGATTCGAAAGGTTGTGAGTCTTAGTTAAGCTCTTTTTCGACTCGTTATCAAAAAGCAAAAATATTGCGGAGTGAACTTGTCTCTTTCACACTTGTAGCATTGGTTTTGAAAAGACATCTATTTGGCACAAGTTTATCCCTTTTTCACACAAAGTAGACTAAAAGATATAAAAAAGGACATTTTTTAGCGTTAAGTTGTGATTGCATCTCATGCCCTTGCTTGCAGTATTGAGCCTATAGTCGGTTCTCGCTTTGCGTTATAAATCGTTTGCCTCAATTGTTTTTCATCCTCAACCAAGTAGAGCCATTTTTATATCCTTCACAATTTGACACCATATACCTAGGAGGGAACATTCCCCCGAGCGTCCATCTCCCACATGCACTCTCCTGCATTGAGCATAGGTATGTTCCATTGCTGGAACTATTTTTGCTTACTTGCGACATTCATTTCCTCCTCTGTATCATATCATTCATTTGTCTTTGGAAAAACAAAAAAAGACAGGCGAGAAGGGAGTATTATCTTGTATCAACAATAGTCGTGTCTCCTTTGAACAGAGCACAAAATTATTTGAGTCCATTCATCATCATAATTTTGGGATTAGCATGACCTTAGGAAGCTGAGTTCGTTACAGAGTCTTCTCTATCGACTGATTACTCTTTCAGTCCCTACAAAGAATTTCATTGATGCCTCCTGCATCTCATGGTTTCAACATCAGGTCTATGCTGTCAGATTCCTCCATATGTCTCATGCTCTTGTTCAAAGGAAGTCTATTAACCGGTGTCAGACACTCCTCAGAAATATTGACTTTGCATGTCAGCCATACCCTTAGTTTGTCTCATAATCACATGATACTGTAGTCCTATCATGCACCCTAGCCCTACTTTCATCATTGGTAGGTAACCTTGAACCTAACAATTGACATTTAATCATTGGTCATTGAATAGGTGGTTTCCCTTGTATTCGACAAAAATACATCTATTCACACATTGGGATTCATGCAGTGTATTGGATTCCATTATTCATATTGGTGGTTTCCTCGCCTTTATCAGCAGTTTTCATCATTGGATTCTATTCAGAGGCTCTTTTTTGTGTACCACTTGCACTTGGCACACGTGAAAGATGCACAGGGTCGTCGGTTTGTGAATATGTTCTTCATTTGATTTCCAGCAAATCATGAAGCTCCTGCTTTGTACCTCGTGCTGACTGATGAGAGATGCCTTAATGCTCTCCTTTCAGTGGGTCTCTTTCCATTGACTTTAGCCCATTTATTCTAGAAACAAGACCTAGAGTCTTATGAGTACCTTGAGGCTTGCAATCATTAGTGGCAGGCTCTCTCGCCATCGACATTTGGGAATAAATCAATGTCTCCTGATCGATGGATTCTTCAGGTGTTCGACACCAACTCCTCTATTCACACTTGTAAGAATGTACTCGGTACCTTGATACCTACTTTCATTATTGGTAGGCTATCTCGCGTTTGTTAACAGTATACATCAATGACCGGTAATCAAACAATGTCTCATTATATTTGACCTCAACTCCTTTATTCACATGATGTAGACTTGCACATTTGGCGGATTGTGTAGAAGACTTGAAGACATCATTATGTGGCCGCAACTTTCCTGAGTTGTTGCTTCTTTTTCATTGGACCAGTACCTATATGACTTCAGCAATCATGGGAGATCAAATTGTACTCCATGGTATACATATATCTTCAAATTGGTTTTGAGACCGATTCTACTGGGCCTTGTTCATGACTATGAAAACTATTGGCTTGTAACCGCATTTGTATTTTCCTATTCATGGCCACATACACTTATTTGGTATATTTTTCACATGGATCTGCAGTGTAATTTTATTGGCAGCCATGTATGTAAAGTTAGTGCAGAATGTAATGAGAAACTGAGTTCGTCCAGCTGGTTCTCTACCATCACAGATACTCCTCTAACCTCACACATTAGGGGGCATCTGTTAGAGAAAGATTTGCCTCACACTATGCAATCTGACAGAGAGGGCCTTATTCCATTTTCCTATGTAGACTTGTCTTCCCTGTTACTAATGTCCAGAGACAAAAATACAATTTTTTCCACTTGTACGTATCTTGCACCCTGTACAACAAGTGTATATGCAGGCTGCTCCACTACATCCCGTGTACATCGAGATTTGTGCCAGAAAATCAAAATTAAATGTCGGGTTTCCATGTCACGACAGGAGATCTCTGATCCTTGGCCTTCCATATATTGGAAACGTTCTGACTCGGCCCTTCAGTTGCATTTTGAAGGCTATAAAGAAGCTTATTCTGAGCTGTGGAAAATGAGAAAGAATTCAACTTTGAGAGAAAAGTTACTCTGGAGAAATTATTTACTTCACATTGAGTCTGCATCCCTTTGTCCTTTAAGTCTGAACACAATGTTCAACCCCCAAGCTCTTCTCTTATTGATGGAGAACCTCATTATCTCTCTTATATGAGCTTGCCTTTGGTGGAGGATTGAAGTGGTGGAGGCCCAGCTGGAAGAAACTTGGTTTTTTGGTTTCGAACCGTGCCGACACAGAAGTCTGTAATATTTTCACTTCTGCTGATCATTTATTAATAGAAATAATCCTTTCCCATCTAATTGATATTTTGAAAATATATGAATTATTATCCATCGACGTATTTGTTATGAATATTGATGGATTATGCTATCTAATGTTCTAACCTTTTATATTGCCACCATATGCTTGTTTTTGCTTATTTGTTGAGAACTTGTTGCAAGTATATATAGCTTTGGGTCAAAGTGCTCAATGGTGGACATCATCGACCATCTAAATGAGGTATGCCTCTTTATTATCTTGCTTGCACATTGGTTTATATAGAATGTTGTTGGGATATAGTTGATTTCTGCAATCATTTCCGTCTGTTGTGGTTCACCCTAGCCATAGAGAGATTTTCCTCGTAACACCATGCTCTCAACTATATGCTTCAATGCGCTTAGAGATGGCTTCTCATTATGGTTATGACATTGGAACACTATCCGATCCTCCTACACTTGTGTGCCTTTACTCTTCATCCTCCCTCTTATGGTGACGCCCATCCCTCCAGTTGGTATCTATTGTTGATTAAGGTTAGTTGTCATTGATGTCAACCCTTGAAGAAAGCCCAGTAGCACAAACGTTTGGGTAATGGACCCAATTTTGTTTGATGTAAATATGACTCATTATTGTCTTGTCATGGTTGATAAGAAGTACAGATGGACGAACTCCAAAGTGGTCCCCTTATGATGAAAGTCCTCACGAGAAGATGCTTTGCGGATTGAGGTATCCTAGAAGTATGGTTAGAGAACCCATGCTTATTTGTGGAATAATGAGATTAATTTCAGTGAATTTTTTAGTGAAACTATCCTAGATGGATAGTTCTTGTCATGACATTTCCGGTGGTATGTGGATATCACATAACTCCTCATGGTTAGAGAGTTATGGCCATGAGAAGTTAGAGAACCCAGGTTTGGGTAATGGACGCAAGTTTGTTTGATATATAATGGTGTGAGTTTTGATATATTTGCAAGTAATACAATTCTATATGGATGGTACATGTCATTCCATTTCTGGTGGTATGTGGAACGTCACATAACTCCTCATGGTTTGAGAGTTACAGCCTTACAAAGTTGGAGGACCCTCTTATGTCATCTAGAAGCCCCAAAAGGTCAAAGTAGTCAAAGTGGTTTAAGAGATTTTAGAAGGTAAATAATAACATGAAGTGATGAGTGTACTATAATTAAAAGTGAATACAAAATAAATTATTTAAATAATAAATTTAATGGAGAAATTAGAAGTGGGTTAATCTTAAAATAAAGAAAGTGGGCAAAGTGACCTAGAAGATGTTTTTAAGGAAGCTACTTGGAGAGTATAAATAAGAGGCAAAACTCTCTCATTTTAGACACACTTGAGCATATTGATTACCTATAGGCGTCTAAGGTAACCAAAGGATATCTAAGCCAAATTTCTGAGAAAAGTGAAGAAAAGAAGGCCGAAATTCAAGGAAGGATAAATTCTTTTGATGATGCTTTCTAAGGTATGTTTTTTACAGGTCATCTCACCATTTTCGTAATAACTATTTTTATAGAATGATTTAGATCGTGAAATTGCTATTCCATTGAGGAAACATATCCAAGTATCTGTGTTAAACAATTCATCTTTTGGTTCGTTTTATTTTTGGAGTTACACTCTGTGGAAAATAGGGTTTGTAGCTAGTCCTGAAACTAGTCAAAAATAGGTGTTTCGGGTAAAAACGTCATAACTTCTTCATAACAGATTCCAATTCATTAAGACAAAATGTGTTAGTTAGAGTACAATATGTAGTATGCTTTGTAACAGTTTCAGATCGATTCAACAAATATTCCGTGCAGGGCACGCTCTACAAGGTCGCTCTCTAGAATAAGCCAAAAGTCAACAAGGTATGCCATTTTTTCTATAACTCCTTTTCTGAGAGGTTTCAAGTAGTGAAACCTGGAGTAATTTCATAAAACACATTGAATAATATTGTATATCAGTTTCATATATTTATTCATTACAGGTACAAATTTATGACTATTTCAAGTTGGGGTTGTTGATTAATCCAAAACTAGTCATGTGAGATTAAAGAAAAGTTTGATGAATATGCTACTCTCTTGTTGTTTAAAGATAAGGAAGGTTTGCAGGTATGTGATCATATGTATTAGGTCTATTACAGAGTTACAAATCATATTTGGATGATGAAATTTATGAGGGCTTTT